>CAJUYI010008690.1:0-10710 GCA_910591695.1 Galerucella pusilla
GCCAAGTATATTTCCAAATTTGCCTTCTTATTTATCAAATAGTAAAAAAAGACGAAAATCACCATGTAAACGAACTGAGGTCACAGAGATGAAAAGAAGTAAAATGGTCCCAACAAATGAACCTGCAAGTTTAAATACACATGTGGAAGATATAACATCTGAACAAAATGAAAATAAAGCTTGTGAGGTCCCACTAGTAACTTCTAGAGAAGAAAAAAATTCCAACTTGTTTCAACGCCTAAAAGATAGTTTAGACAAAATTTTAACTCCAAATGGGTCTTGGTCAGGCAGTTTCTTGCCTGGAAGAAATGAAATTATTTTTGCAGAATGGGATGAAACTTATACAACAACAACAAAAATTATTATACACCATGATATGTCTTATAAGGTATACTCCCGGGCCTAGGTAGTATATTGGCTTTTTTATTTTGGTTACCTTAATTGTTTTTTAGGTGCTATTTGGATCAGTTGAAGTTAAAATTGTAGGTAGAGATAGAATTATTGGTGATTTTGGTGATTTGGAAGATATAATTAAATTGATGAATCAAATGAGAGTATGTGCAGAGGCTGAGATACGAACAAGGTAAAATGTTGAATTCATTTTAATAATAAATCTTTCATGTTAGTATCTGAATTTTGATAATTTTGTCTTAGGTGAATATTTTTGGAAGATCTTAACATCAAAATCGATGAGATATGGGACTGCGTCCCATTTTAAATTTAAGGTGATTTTGTGCCATAAGCAGGTTTAAAACTAGTTACTCTAGAATATTTTATTTAAAGGTTTTTCGCTTAGTGTAGTGGGCTATAAATGAATTATACCTAACTATTTTTCTTAGGTTGTGGCAAATTTTCTTCAGTTTGGAATTTTCGTCACTTTTTAGTTATGATCTGGATTTTTTCACCACTATTTAGTTGTAGTCTTGGTTTTATTTGGTTTAGAAGAATATTATTTACTTTAAAATACCTAATCTGTTTAATGTGCATCAGAATTATAGATTCTGATATGGAAAAAAGTAATGAAATTAGTTATTTTAATTTTTAGAAAACCTGATTTATGTTCTGGTAATTTACTACCAAGAAAACCTGGACAGAAAGGAGCACTTAAATATTGTGAACATTGCAAGTTAAAGCATTGCATTGCTAGAAAGGAAGTCATTAAACCGTTCATTATTAAGCGACACCAAAAACTCAAGGGGGTTGTACGTTATGTTACTCGAAAAAATTGTAGATTGCAACAGAAGGTATAGTATTTATCATGGTTTTGCTTTTATTTCTTTTTATTTGTTTATTGTTTTTAGGTTACAAAACTTATAACCGAGGTAGAGCAATGTAAAAAAAAATGTGCCTCCTGGACCTCTGACTCTTTAGGACAAATAATATCAGAACTGCCAACATCTCAACAAGAAGCAGTTAGAATGTGTTTTGCTGCTTCTAAAGCAACAAATCCAAGAAACAGGCGTTATACCCTTGCATGGATGTATGAATGTCTTAATAAGAATTAAAGGAAGAGCCACATATGAGCATTTGCGAAAACAAAAACTCCTACCACTTCTTTCAAGCGTAACTTTGAATAAATATATTAGAAGAATGAATGGATGTTATGGTTTTCAGAAATCAACTTTTGAGCTTCTTCGAAAAAAGTCATGCTGTATGAGACCAGAGGAAAAAAGGGGTATTTATTTATATTTCTAAAAGCCTTTTTGTTTATTTTTTAAATTGTTTTTCTTACCAAAGGTACACTTCTTATAGCTGAGATGAAATTAAATAAAACCTTGGCATTTGATAGCAAAACATTAAAAATTAATGGTTTTACTGATTTGGGAGAATACACACCATTACATCAAAAAAATGAAAAAGGTGATCATGCATTAGTGATGATGTTTCAACCATTCAGAGGTTCATGGATTCAATCTCTAGCATGCTTTTTAAGTAAAGGCTGTGCATCTGCAACTGTATTGCATCACCTCATCATCGAATGCATCATTCTTTTGGAAAAAGCAGGTTTTTCTGTTGATGTAGTTACAACTGATGGAGCTTCATGGAACAGAGCTATGTGGAAAAAATTCAACATATCAGAAGACAATATTTCTTGTGAACATGTTTATGAAGCTTCCAGACAGCTAAGATTTTCTTCAGATTTCCCACATTTAATTAAAAACTTTAGGAATTTTATTATTCAGAGGAGTGAGACTTGGGTAATCAAATTATTTTTAATTATTATTTCATATTGATTATGTTTGTGGCATAGATACAAAATGTTTTCTTTTATGTTCTAGACCCCTGAAGGTATTGTCAAAGTGAAGCACTGGGATACAGTTGTGGAAGTTGAACAACCCAATAGTTTTTCATTAAAAATTTGTCCCAAACTCTCCAGAGAAGATGTTCATCCCAAACACTATCAAAAAATGAATGTTGGTAGAGCTTACCGAGTATGCCAGTAAAAAGGTTATCAAGTTATCAAGCTCATCAAAATCTTTATATTATAAAGTGTTAAATTTTTTCCAGAGATTTTTTGGAATGATGAGGAGTGCTTGTGGGTCTAATGACCATCCTGACTCAAAAATATTTGCCCAAATGTTTCGGTTAATGAGCACATATTCCCTAGTTAAACCACCCAAAGGAAGCAATGTAGAGGGGGCAGAGATGCTTGAGACATTAGTAAATGTGGAAGAAGTACTTAATACAGAAGAAAATACTGCTAAGTTACATTATCAACTAGATAATATTTTAGAAAACAGTTTAAGTTTTCCAAGTAGTGATTTTTGTGGTGATATAGATCATACATATATTATTACCAAAACATCACCTTTCATTTTAACATATATGTGTGGGTACATAACTAGAAAAGCAAACCAATTTACCCAATGTAAGATTTGTTTGGAACAATTAATTGGTGCACCACATGACAATAATGCCGAGAAAAATATTTTAATTAATTTGTTGACTAAAGGTTATTTAAAATATCCATCTAAAGAGTTGGAGAAACTTATTGAAATTTTGGAGTCTGCAGTGTTAAAGGTTATGTCCAAAAGTCCTATAAATCAGTACACACTGTGTGAAATTTTATGTGAACTGGAAAAAACCTTTATTCCTCCTATTGGATGTAATGAACACAGAGACGAATTTACATTAAAGATTGTACGCTTTTATTTAATAAGCCGTATGCACTTTATTTGTAAGCGTAAGAACTATATAGATAAAGACAAAAAAGAAAAAACAAGGCAGTTGAGAAAACAATCAAAGCTGTAAAAAATTCTCTCTAATTAATTATTGTTTTATATTTTATCGCATACTAATTATAAGATATATATTGTATAGATTATCATGATGTCGGATAGTCAAGCAGCCATTAAAGCACTGAGCTCTTGTGTAATCAGTTCCAAAATGGTGTGGGAATGCCTAGACAAACTCAATGAACTAGGCGAGAACAATATAGTCACCTTACTATGGATTCCAGGACACACTGGAATAGAAGGAAATGAAATAGCAGATGAACTAGCAAAGAGGGGGACTGAAATACCTTTCTGGGGGCCTGAACCCTTTTGCGGAATCAGCCCCAATGTAATATTGGAAGAAATAAGTAAAGCCAAGAAAAAGAGAAGATCTGACCATTGGAAAGATCTAGTAGGGCTTATACAATCAAAGACTCTTCTAGGTGACTACAACCTGTTGAGATCGAAAGAATGCATAAGTCAAAGTAAAACTGCGCTAAGAGTTTAAACAGGGATCCTAACAGGACATTGTCGCCTGAATGTGCACCTGAAAAAGCTCAAAATAGTGGAGGAAGAAGAATGCAGATTTTGTGGCATGGCATCCACATACTTTCCAACTGCACAGCACTTCCGAATCCTAGAGCACAACACTTAGGAGATTACCGTATAGAAGAGGAACATTTACCCAAGTTGAAGCCTGCTGAAATCCTAAAATTCCTCCGGGAAATAGGACTAAAGGAACTACTAGTTTCTGAGACTCCTCAGAAACTGAGTAGAAGTAAGGGGGCACAATAGATCTTTTAAGTCTGAGTAAATGTCACCCCAAAAAGTTTTTTAAATTTAGTGCCACACAAAATTATGCTTTCTTAGAAATACTATGTCATTAGCATTAGGAAAATCCTTTTTTTTGTAATAAATAATAGTTTGTACAAGTTTACGATTGTTTTATTATGTTCTTCACCAAGGGGGTCTAAATATTAAAACCTATTTAAATTTAAAAATCTTAGTTGTTAATTTTCGTTGAAACTATTATCGTTTACCTAGAAAATATAATTGGTTCAAAATAACTATTTAATGCTATGCAGACATTAAGACAAACTGACGGATAGACAAAATATAAAACCGCTGCAAATTGAATCAATACTTCCACATCACTGGTACTATCCTACCACTTCCCACCTTTTTTACATAGACCGAAAAAGTTTATCAAAAACCCCCTAAAACGACATATATTACTCGATTTTTTAACATAAATATTCAATTTCTCCTCCATCTCATTTTCACTCCCACTTTTCAATTTTTACACCTTCTAGCTTCTTTTTACTCCCACTCAAATTTTTTGTTTATATATAGACTGTGGAATCGAAATATTTTTGTATCAAAAGACCAACAATACATATTATTGCTTATGCTAATTAACCCCCCATTTCACCTCCTGAGCAGATATGGCTCCAAAGACAATCCGAACCGTTCTTTTATAGATACCCACCACCCGTGTACCAAATTTGCAGTTAAAAGCTCAATTCATTCAAAATTTAAAAAGATCGAGGGAACTATCGACAGATATTTTTCTGCTCGATTAAATTAGTTTTTCTACACGTTTTGAGACATTTTAGGCTGAATTAGCTCAATTTATGATGTGGAAGTAATAAAAACTAACTCTCTTCCATCATTATTTAATACTATTGTCTTAAAACACTTCATTTTTTTAAGTTAAAGCGGTACAAGTTTCCTGTCTTCTAATGCCTAATAATAAATATAGAAATGTATACAAGCAGCGTCAAAAATGATTCATGCAGCTGCCAGGCCTTTATTTTGAAAATACAAAGGATATTCCAGCCAGAACAACCTATTTTTCACGATAATTTTTATTTGCGCTCATACAATTCTCATAAGAAACCATACTTTTTAGGAATCACTTCGAACACTTGCGCCTCTAGCGGTGGTTTCAGAAATTTCAATTACGAGCCATATTTCAGTCCCATTTCGTTAGCATTGCGATTTAACTCCTTCTTATAGCCCTCCATATAAACGACTGTAACTTTGTTATTTTAAATGGAGCACCCTGTATATTAATACATTTTTGAAATATGCGTAAAATTTTAGTATACTTTTATCTGAAAACTTAGAAAAATGCATACTTTTTGAGCTATTAATTTTTTTGTAAAAATTTGACCGTTGCAGACCCTTATAAATTATTTTTTTACGAGGACACCCTTAAAGATACGAAAATGGTTTCTGTTCGGTTGCTTTTAGCAAGGTCAGACGTATTTGAATCTATGATGAAATTTTTTTCATTTTATACAGGGTGTGTATAAAAATTATTCAAAGTTTATCTTCATAAATATCAAATTTCTTAATTTTTTTGAATAGAACCACCCGGTTTTTCCTAATTTAATGCATTCAGGGGTGAAAAATAAGGCGAATTCATGTATCTTCCTATACCTAAACCTTACCATTATACAGATATCAAATGTTTTCTGTAAATTTTTAGAGCTGCAGGTGTGGTCTAAATTTTGTTTTGACCCGTTGATACAAGCAGTAAGGCCCAATTTCATGACTTTGCCATGGTCCAAACAAAGATTTGATCTCTCGAGGCTGAGATTGCTTCAGGCTATCAATCCAATTTTTCAAAATTTTATGTTTGTAGGTGATTTTCAGTTCTATTGGTAATTGATTGAAATGTGGAATTAATCTATTATCATTTGCTGCTTCTCTTTCTTCGTTACCAACCAATCCTACGTGTGAAGGAGCCCATAGGAATACGATACTTTTTCTTCAATTCATATAATTCTGTTTTGATTATATTGACAATAGGATGATGATTGTGTATAGTTTAGATATTATGTGTAATGAGTTCAAGGAATCGGTGATTACCAAAAATTTCCTTTTACATTCTGTTTTGATGAAACTCAGTGCCCTATATATTGCATAAAGCTCTTCTATCAGAACTGTTGATTCTGGAGGTAGTTTGTATTTTAAGCATATGTTGGGCAGACAAAATTGAAGACCAGAAATAACAAACTTTCTTATTACCTATTTTTATACCTACAATTTGAAATGATGTCACTCACTAGTCGCGCTACACATCAACCATTAATATTTATTGAGCCAAGAAGTAGCAAATGACCTATTCTCTGTTTGGTGATTAACAACTAAGTTCTTTATATTTGGATTGGATATTAATTTATGAATAAATAATCATACATTTTCTAATTATTCAACAGCAACTGAATTACTGAACAATAACACTTGAGCTTGCCATTTTTCTAGTTCCATACAAATATTTGATACATTTATTCACTTTGTTAAATTGCAGTGAAATACATTTGTTTTTTCAACAAATCTTCTCAATGGGCACTGCCCACCTTGACAAACCACCACTGTAAACAAAACATATTGTTTCCCAATACCATCAAAAAAAATATATATATAGCTATACCTTGTTTTTAAACTAAGAGGAGCGATTTGAATTTAAGTTGGCATTTCTGCAGCCCAGTGATTGGTTAAATTGCCGCCCGTTTCACACAGCTTTTTTGTGTTTATATGAAATTATCATAACCCCAATCTTTATTAGGTACATATTTATCACGTTTGTTGTGTATAAGTATTATATTCCAATTAAAATGGTACTATTTTTATTATTTATTCAGTTTGATAAACAAAATCTGTGCTTGTTTTTTCTTGTTAATAATATAAATTTCAAAGTAAAATTTTATTATTGTACCTAAATATCAAGTTTTACTCACATTATTACGGTATTTCTCGATATCAAACCTTCTGTTGACTCGTGCTCGTGCTCAAATGTGAATAGAGAATAATTGAAACATACAGTAGCTTCTTTGTACCGGGTGATCAGTTAAGGGTAGCGAGCAGCCATATCTCATAAGATATTGGTCGTACAGATTTGAAAAAATAAAAGTTCATGTTAAAAGTCGCCAAGAGAAATTGCTGGAAATTATTTTTGAGTTTGTCAAACTTCCGCTAGAGGGCGTAACAACTAACACTAAGTAGAAAAATGGGATTTTTATAGAATTTTGCCTAATGAAAGTATATCCATGATATCATTTTCATATTTACTGACTATTTACCTACACTTTTTGACTGAAGTGTTTTGTTCTATCTATCTAAGTTCAATTGTTTTTTCAAAACAAATCAAGATTTCTCCCGTTTCGCTTGACCGATTTTAACAAATTTGGGCTCATACGAAAGGGCATAATTTACACTACAAAACGCTTACTTGGTTTTGACTTTTTGATTTTCGTCTCCGCTTCTAGATGGCGTTAACTGAAATGATAGCAATATTTTGAGTTAAAAAAAAACAAATGTAATGGTATATTCATTTTTACATATTCTGAAAGAGGATACATTTTTCTGGAATTTCATGGAAAAAATTAATCATCTACCTTTTTTTGAACCGTCAATATTTATTTATTCTTAATACAATATCCAACGGGACACGCCCAATTCCAGGATAAGGTGAACAAACACAAATATGTTCTACATAACAAAATCTATGATAGAGAAAAGAATTGATTGAACAAACCATATTAACATGCATGCATAGGACATAATAAACACACACTGAAAAAAAAACTTTTAGAACAAGAAAAAAAAGTGTGTGTTCAGCATACCTATTTCAGCTTTGAAATGGATATACAAAATTACAAACTAACAATGTTATAACCCCACTATAAGCATTAGATTTAAGTAGTTAAAAATGCACGTTTAATTGTGGACAATTGACAGTTTAAAATATCTATTTTTGTTTCGATATTTGAATAATTATAAATCATCTTATATAAAGGAGACGACTTATATACGTTTGTCCTGTAATTGTTCTGATAAAATAACTGGTTTTGACGAGAGTTGACCCAAGGAACACGAAGATATAATAAATTATTAATATAAATGCAGTCAACCTTATAATTAATAATTTTAAACAAAAATATAACAGATTGCATTACTCGTCTTTTAATTAGGCTCTGTGCGTGAAAGCGGTCATAAAAGTATTCCTGATCGATACCTCTTGCTGGATAAACACCATCTATCATGAAGCAAGCTGATTTGAAAAATCGTCTTTGAATACATTCCAGTAACGTTATGTGATTATTATATATAGGACTCCAAATTACATTTCCATATTCAAGTTTGGATCTTACAAATGTCGAAAATAACAAGAACAGTTCCATGTTTCTAATTACAAAACCAAGCATTTTGTATGAGGCTGCAGAGAGTTTTTCAAAATGTGCGACAAAAGTCAGTTTGGAGTCAAAGTAAACACCAAGATCCCTTATTAAATTGGGGCGAGCTAACACTGTATTATGCAGTTGATAATCAAATCTTATTGAGGTGTCTGTTCTATGGAAAGACATGATGTTGCATTTACTGACATTTAAGGGTAGTTCGTTTTCTATGCACCATTTGTCTAATAGGTCTATATTATTTTGAAGTATAATACAATCTTGTAAACTATCAATGACAGAAATAAATTTGAAATCGTCGCAAATAATATATATACAGGGTGGGGCACTAAGAAAACGAACTATTCTCTGGCGTCTTAACGGCAAATAAAATTAGAAAAAATGAGACGTAGAATTAAGTAGATTACGTAGAACTATAATTTAAAAATATTTTGGAATATACAGGGTGCTCCAAAAAAGCGTGCCGTATCAAAGTTAGGTTCCTTTAAATGGAAAACCCTGTGTTTTATCACATTTTTGAATTGTACTATTGAAAATAATGTAAGTTCATTAACATTTCCCTATACCTATCTAGTTCAGATTCCAGGATAAATCGACTTTACATAATTTGTAGACCCTCCGAAAAAATACAATAACTTCAAAATAAAAACGAATAACCACATTTGCTTCACACCGTCTCACTAGAAGCTTTTAACATTCCGTTTCCAATATTTATTGGTATGCTATCATATACAGGGTGTTTTTAATATGACAGTATAACAAAATAACCATTTAATACATGAATTTCTGGCTTAATTTAAATCGAACACCCAGTATCTGTTGGGTCTGTTAAACGTGGGAATTTATTACCTTTCATTTGGTATTAGGGTTGCCTATATCTAACTCTGATAGTTCTCGAGAAATTTTAAATTTGTTTTTTAATACTCAATTATTTGCTGATATCTAGTTACGTAGTTACCCATGACATGATACTCCGATGGAAAGATATTAAAAATTTAAAATTTGTTATTTTGACAGTAAGTGCTTTGTTGTATGATTTATTATCGATAAATTAAAGGTCTCTTAAATCAGAATTTTATTAAGGTCACTCAAACATTAACTTTGCAATAAGATTAGTAAAAAAACTTAAAGCTAACTTGAAGAAAATTTCGTAAATTTTCACGTAACAAACTACCCGAACTTTTAGATGACGTTCCACTAGCTACAGGACAAAAAATGTAGCTGCAGTTAGATGGTGCGTCTGTTGGTTACAGTATAATTGTCCGGCGTTACCTGAACAATATTTTTCCACAAAAATGGATTGGGCGAGGTGCTCCTTATCTTTGGCCGCCAAGGTTCCCATGCTTGACGCCATTAGACTATTTTCTTTGGGGTTACATAAAAAGTATTGGCTACAATACAGAACCAACCACTCCAGAGAACATGAAGGATAGGATAAGGAGAGCGTTTCAAACAGTAACACCAGAAATGTTGAAGAAAGTGAACAATAATTTTTTTTTTAAAAAAGGTTCAAATTTGTATCCAACAAGATGGGTGTCACTTTGAACACCTTCTTTGAATTTTTTGTACCTATAAGTTCATTTAAAAACCAGAAGGAGTAATTTGAAAAGCCTCACGCACACCACTAAAAGTTACCAGATTAGTTACTAAGGGGTGTGTTCCGAAATAGTCGTGTTCAAAATCTATGAAATATGCCTTGATTGACTTGACGGGGAAACTAGCCAATCGTAGGTAACTCTTATGTACTGAAAATTGTTCTTTAGATGTCGAGTTGAGATGAGATGTATAGTATAACTAATGTTAATGTGATGACCTTGAATTGTATTACAAATTTCATGCAGGTTAATTTTAATCCACTATATTAATTTGAATTACATTTGAAAAGCATTATTTCACAATATTCGAATTTATAAAACAATTTTATGCACGAAATTTGGCGGCTTTTTCCTTCAAAGGGATCAAAAATATGGGTCATCACATTAACAATAGATACACTTCATAAACAAACCGAGTATTCTTCTATAACCTGTAAAACTTTTGTATTATTTTGATTGTTTCGTATTTGATGTTCTTGAGAGATTAAAATGGATCGTTTATTGTAGTTATATTGAAGGTCTCTGTTTGAAACTATTTATTTTATAATTGTATTAATGCATGTCAATGCTAAAAGATATAACTTTCATATATTCTGGCAAATCTGTGAACAAGTTTTTAAAGCTGGTCATATAATTTGATGTGGAACTTACTTCTATGAGAAAATGATCAAAAACTTATGTATGGGATTGTTTACA
>CAJUYI010008691.1:0-10710 GCA_910591695.1 Galerucella pusilla
TATTGACGACGAGAGAAAACCTCTCCAAAATTCAAAGACTAGCCTGTAGATGCATTACAGGAGCAATGAGAACATACCCAACGGCAGCCATGGAAGTGATTCTCAAACTCACCCCTCTACATATGGTGGTGGAAAGTGTTGCAGAGAGAGCAAGATACAGACTTAGTAAAGAGGGAATCATTGGAAAAAAACCACCTCCTCACTTCTTAGAAATCAGAAAACCCCTAGGACATGCCACAAGATGGTATACACAGTACACAGAAAAATTACACGAATGAGAGAAGGGGAACTGAGTTAGTAAGACCGTCTCACTCGCTCCGAAACGCACCTATAATGCTTTCGCGCTCATACTCACGGCTGAATAATTTTGCTGTTTAGGAGGTGTTTGGTCAATCAGTTTTGTCTGACTAATTAAATATAACTTCGTAACAATTGTCTTAACAACATATTTAAAAGTCAGACATGTAAAAATAAGTTAAGTTCATTTATTTCTTGTAGAGCTTTAAAGCGTCTGACAAAAGTTCTGGCCCATGAAAAGTGTCTAAAGCTTATGGTACAACTTTATAAAAATACTCTCCAAAATATATATAAAAATCAGCTATAAAAATTTAAGTTAAATAACTATTAATATTAGTTATCTTTCACACCTGGTACCTGCCCAGGTGTTACTCGGCAAGCTCCACAAGCGCGCAGGTATTCTGAGCACATAAGACACTACTGAGAACATGAGTTTTCATTTATGTGAAAATAAGTTGTGTCTTATCGCTCTGGGATTTTGGACTATAAGTAGAAGTAAGGGTGCACAATAGATCTTTTAGGTCTAAGTGAATGTCACAAAATATATACATGATGTACTAAATGTCTCGAACATTTTTTTTTATAAAAAACAAAGACAAGCTGCTCAGCTAATATTTCTTTCAGTGTACAGTTGTCACAGCAGACATTTATGTCCAGAAACGTGAATTTTGTTGTAAAAAATATATTTCTATTTTGAAAACCTAAAAAACAAATAAAACCATCTGTACCTACTTCTCTATGAATCGTTGTTCGGGCAATACAACGAAAAAATAAAAACACAAATCTGTCTAAACCTGAAAAAACTCAAAAACATATCTCTTCCGCGGGCATGTATCTCCATAGCCCGCTTTTGTATAGGTATAAATTATGACGCTATTATTTTTTCCGCCATATAATGGCCTCTCTCAGGCACGGAATTTCGTATAGAAAAATGTACAGAAACACTTTTGACATTCGGGAATGGAAAAGCAACATATGGATTTGAATGTTGTTCGGTATCTACGATCAATTTCCAAACACTAATTCAACTGAATCATTTTTGTTGAAATTTATTGAACTATTTTTTAAAGGGAAAATGAACAGGGTTTCCAAATTTATGGATTTCCATGAAGTAAATTGCTTTAAACGCAAAAAGAACCTCAATAATTTATATTAAAAATAATGATGTTAGTTTTTAGGATAAAACAAGGATTATTATTGGCTATAAAACAACAATTCATAGCTTTTAAGGTAATGTATTCCATACATGCACGCAGGTTTATTAAATATGAAAATTGTATACCATATGGGTTGAATTTTCCTTAAATTTAGCTGTTAAAATTAGGTTATGGTAACGTTATGCTCAAATTTACAAATTCATTGTTTCCAATTTTGTCGGGTTTATTGCCACATTTAGCTTTTTGTTTGAATTGAAAACTACGCGAAAATTAACCAAACAAAACCGATGGGCCATTGTTTATTTTACAGATCATTAAATATTAACTTTCTACGGATATCCAACCATTATATTCACTAAAATTTTAAAGGTGGTTCTCACCCGGCGAAAAATCAGTTGCATTTTATAGCAGTGAACATTCTAAACGTTTTTTATTGTTACAATTTCATGATATTTGAAAAAAAAAGTATTCAAATCTATCTATTGTACCGCCTTACTTCTACTTAGTTAGAATATGAATTATATCAATATTTTGAAGAAACGTAATTAAGTTTATGACATTACAAGAGTCTCCTAACAGTTCTTTAAGGTTATCGCTGAAATTACATACTTTTCGCTCATGATAAACAAGAGAATGTTTGACACTTAACTGCACCTGACACACACTACACTTCTTTTTTCAGGAGATTTGTTGGAAAAAGGTCACTTTGACTAGTCAGCTGTTTATTTACTATTGTGGGATTATTTAGGTGGGCTTCCTTGGCAGCTTGGTCGACTGCTTCGTTGCCTGTTATTTGTGTGTGAGAAGGGACCCACAAAAAGTTGATAATTATTCTTTCCATTGAATGGATATTTTCTTTGATGCTCGTTACAAGCGTTGAATCTGTGTAGATTTGAGTTATGCTTTGGAGAGCACTCAGCGAATCTGTTATTATGAGAAACTTTTTTTGACAGGAGCGTTTGAAAAATTCTGTTGCCTTCAATATTGCATACAGTTTCCCTGTATATACGATCCACGTATGCGGTAGAGCAAAATATTGCGTCTCGTGTGCAGTAACCAAAGCAGCCGCACGTGCTATCTTGAGATTTAAAGGCATCTGCTTAAATATGTGTAAAGCCTTCATAGTGGGAGCAAATTCGTGAAAATTATTTTTTAATCAGTGCATTAGAAGTTTCTCGTTTGTTGTAGGGAGTTAGGGAAAAATTACAATAAGGAGGCTTAAGTAACCAGGGAGGAGTTTTACTTTGACATTCATTTGATCTCAACAGGTTGTAGTCACCCAGATGAGTCTTTGATTGTATAAGCCCCACTAGATCTTTTCTATGGTTAGATCTTCTCTTTTTCTCGGCTTTACCTATTCCTTCCAAAGGCTGATTCCACAAAAGGGTTCAGGCACCCAATAAGGTATTTCAGTCCCCCTCTTTGCTAGTTCATCTGCTACTTAATTTCCTTCTACTCCACTGTGTCCTGGAATTCATAGTAAGGTGACTATATTGTTCTCGCCTAGTTTGTCTAGGTATTCCCACACCATTTTCCGCTTGAAAGATACTTTAGGTTTTTCCCAAGCTTTCAGAGTGCTTTGGTTCCTGGCCCGATCACTCCTATCCCAGTTCCTTCTATTGCTTTTGAGCCATCTGTGCTGTCTGTCAAAATTTATTCATGTATTATATGGAAAACATGTAACTTTTATGATATTTAATCTTCAAAAAGACTACTTAGTTGTATAGAAAGTATTGTGTACAGTATGCGCACAAAGCTTCTCTTCCCACTCGTTTAAAATGCGAAACATCCCTATCTGTCCTCGTGTAAAAAGTATAACAAGCCAAGTAGAGCTCTCCACATAATAGAAAATCTTTTTTCTACAACTGCTATGAAAAGTAACGTATTTCTCACAGCTTACTGAATTACAAAACCAAATATTGCTCATCCTGTGAGAAATATTATTTCTCTTCTCACGGCACTTTGCCCATGTACAGGCATAAATTTTGTTATTGGTGGGAAATGACGCTTTATCAGGCATGCCTATTTTTTCAAAAAAATATAAACTCTAAAATTTGAAAGTCCGCCAAAACGCGCTTTACGTCATAAAGATGGCTGTCCCATCCGTTGACGTCACTCAATTTGTTTACGTTCTTATTCGTGTATCACGCTCTGAGTTTTTGTGACCTAATTTGTTTTTGAAAACTTTAAAAATGTATAAAGCCGAAAAAAAACTTGGTATTACAAGTATTGCATTATTCCAGAGTGTAAATCAACGTCTATTAAAACTACAGACAAAATATTTCCTTTCAAAAGTCTTCAAATATCCTCGGAAATATGGAATATTTATGCCCACTTTCCACTTTACGTTGACTTTTAGAAATGAAAAAAAAGTACACACAAACACGTAATGGTCTCAAACAAACATATAAATGATATTTTTACGTCGATGAAGCAATCAATAGTTAATTAAAATACAATATAAACACAAAACTACATATCCAAGCAATTATGAAATATGCGTGTACTCTATTGACAAAAACTTATGCTACTGCCATCTTTAAATACCTATTTAGTTGTCTGAAAGCTGTCAGATTATATGGGAAGTTTTTAAATCCGATAATGTAGTTTCAAATAACAGAGAATTTGATGGAAGGCAGATATGACGTTTCGGGTTTGACCATACAAAATTGTACAAATTTCACCATCAACTATAAGTAATTTTGAATAAAACAGTTCAGAAATGGGATACTTGAGTGTTATTTTTGTTTTACTTACCACAGTCACTTTACTTGTATTCTTTAAATTTGTGCAGTTGTAGAAAAAGTATAGTGGGTAACATGTGGGGAAAGTACTTTTCCCTCTTGTTGTACAATATACTATTTGAAGAGAACTTTCAATATCACTTGATTGCTTTCGATTTACTTATCCCTATTAATAGGAAAATTTGAT
Source organism: Galerucella pusilla (assembly GCA_910591695.1). NCBI lineage: Eukaryota > Metazoa > Arthropoda > Insecta > Coleoptera > Chrysomelidae > Galerucella > Galerucella pusilla. Next base: position 4,386 of record CAJUYI010008691.1, read on the forward strand.
TCTAAAAATACTATAAACCATTACCAGCACGGGCTAATTTTCCGCCCAATCGGTTTTTGTCGTCCTCCATTACTTCTATGCTGCTCTCATTTGACAACAAACATATTTCAATTATGAACGCCATCTCGGTACATAAATTTCCATCACGCATAGTTGAACTCCGCTTCGGCCACGAAAGATTGCTTGATTATTGCTTAGGTTTTGTTTTTGATTTGATTTTATGGGATATTGGAATTTCGTAGCTCACGAAATTAGGTCACTGTTACTTGATTGATTTAGTGTGCCATGATATACGGATCACTTGACGTTTATGTCTTTATTTTCTCATTTTCTTTACGATTCCAAAATTATTTTAGCCATGACCGATAAAAAAAATCTTTTATCCAGTAATCCAGCTATTACCTCATCCCAAGTTTTTCTTGGTCTGCCCCTTTTTTAATTTTTTTTAATTTTTGCTTTCCATATTCTCTTCACTGGTCTTCGTTCACCAATACGTTGTAAATGTCCCCACCATTGTAGTTTTCTTTCTTCTACAAATTCTAAGGTTGATTGTATACCCAGGTCTTTTCTGATATCTATGTTTTTCATTCTATCCTCTTCTGTTACACCTCTTACTCTTCTCAAATATTTCATCTCTGTCGCCTGTATTTTACTTTTTTGTTGTCCTGTTAACACCCATGTTTCACATCCATATGTAAGTATTGGTCGATGTCTCCAATGACCATAACTTTTGTCTTGTTTTTGTTTATTTTCATGCCCATGTCCATCATTGCTGCATTCCACACATTTATGTTTTCTTGTAGCTCTCTTTCATTTTTTGCTATTAATATGACATCGTCTGCAAATGCTCCTTCACTGATGTATACCCTGCACAATTGTAAATGTCCCACACATACTTTTTTACTTAGTTTTGTGCATTTCTTTATGATCTCATCCATGTAGATAATAAATAACAAGTGGCTTAGGCTCCCTCCCTGTCTTAGTCCCATATTTGTAGTGATATTTTCTAACATATTGTTATTTCTTATGACTGCGTTCTCATTTTTCTCATAGATGTTCTGTATTATTCTTATTATTTTTGTATTCAATCCCCTTTCTGCTAATATTTTCCACATTTTTTCTCTAGGTACTCTATCAAAGGCTTTTTCTAGATCCAGGAAAGCCACGAATAATTTCTTTTTTTCCTGTACCGCTTTTTCTGTCAACTGTTTGATAGTAAATATGTGGTCTTGGGTACTCCTACCACTTCTAAATCCACTCTGTGTATTTTCTATTGTCGATCTGATTCTTTTCTCCAGTATCTTCTCCAACATTTTCATCGCTGTGCTAATTAATGTTATTCCACGATAGTTATTGCAGTCTTTCACATCACCTTTCTTGAAAATTGGTACAATTAGTGATTTTTGCCAGTCTCTTGATAGCGTTTCTTCTTCTATTATTTGATTAAAAATTTGTAACATCATATCTTTCCCTTTTTGTCCAACGTTTTTAATCATTTCTGATGTGATTTTGTCATATCCAGGGGCTTTTCCGTTATTAAGTTCTGTTATAACCTGTTCTATTCCCTCGTCACTTATTTTCATTTCTGCGTCTTCTTGTACCCCTTAACTGGCGTGGTAAAAATTTTGTGCGTATATACCGTCCTGACGTCCCTGGGACCACATAACTAATAGCTAGAAAAAAATAGTGTATTCAACAAAAATGGTATATTTAATATTTTTGTACTTTATTTAACATATCGTTATTAATATTTTATTAAAATATTTGTTAATTAAAAATAAATGTAGCGTAATAAAAAATAACTTTATTTGCTAATAATGTAAACAACAATTTACAAAGCTGGAAGCCAACGCTCGTAAATCATTTGAGAAAAAAAATTTAAGTCAAAACAGAAAAAGTATAGTCTCTTTAAACATTAATAAGCATAAAAAAATATATATACTTAAAATTAAACTTCTACAAAAGAAACGTGCAAGGGTCCATGAACGTTTATAGTTCTTCACCTGTGGCACATCCTACACACATTTTTTTGCTACATTCTAGACATATTGGTCGTTTGCATGGAAAACATAGGTAAGCGGTCTTTCTTCTTTTTTTGCAGGACATATAGAGCATGTTTTTTTTTTGTCCTCGATTTAGTTTATCGGATTGATTAGCTTCAGCAATTTGTTACGTACTTGCCGTCGTGAGGTCCCGGGGACCACGATCACACTGTCACGTAAAAACAGAAAATAACAACGCACCAACAATAACGACCTGTGGTCAAGGGCATACTAATAAGAAGGTACTGAGATGCACAGCTCGAAATTTCAAGTAGTGTTGGGGGTGCATACCAAAATGTATCAGCTTGGGTCCCAGGGACGTCACAACGCCAGTTAAGGGATACCAATTTGTACGTGTTTCTCTTTATCTTTTGTTTCATTAAAAAAAATGTAGCTGTGTCAATATTATAGCTTTTGACATCCATTCATGTCATATTTTAGTTTCATTCAAACAATAATTATACATGTCTACAATAGAATTTATACTTATTAGAAGTATAACACACCACACCTGTCATCCAATAAGTAAACTCATTAGAAATTCATCCCGTGAACTCTAATTTTCCAACACAAATCCGTTCATCCAGGGTGGTTGCAAAACAAGGGAACGATATCACTCAGGAAATCTCCCATTTCATCTCGTTCTTTTCATAGATTAGGCCATGAGAAATTGAGAAAAAATTCGAAAGTACTATGAGCTTTTGAAAGTCATACAAGGTGTTCTTTTTTGGTTGTATACATGTCGCAATTCGCATAGATCGCTTTACCTCTTATTAGACTGTAATTTTATGACAGAATAGTGACATAATATAATATATTTTGAGGTAAGACTTTACTTTAATTCCCGAGAAAAATCTCGAAGGCTAGTACTATTTCTAGGACTAATTCTATCCAGTAATCCCATAGATGTAGATTCCTGGTGCTCTGTATCAACCTGCATCCTTCAAGCTTGTAAATGAAGGTTTTTACATCTATAATATTCCCCTCTTCACTAGTTTCAGCATTTAGAGAAATGTGTTCAAGGGGTAGGCAAGGCTAGGACACCTGTCTGCGTCCAGTTCAATATTGATAAAGGATACAGAAGACAAAGGATTATCAAATTGTCGGATAGTCAAGCAGCCGTTAAAGCACTGAGCTCTTGTGTAATCAGTTCCAAATAGACAAACTCAATGAACTAGGCTTACTTTGGATTCCAGGACACACTGGAATAGAAGGAAATGAAATAGCAGATGAACTAGCAAAAAGGGGGACTGAAAAACCTTTCGGTGCTTATACAATCAAAGACTCTTTTGAATGACTACAACCTGTTGAGATCAAAGTCGAAGTAAAACTGCGCTAAGAGTTTTAACAGGGATTCAAACGGAACATTGTCGCCTGAATGGGCAGCTGAAAAAGCTCAAAATAGTGGAGGAAGAAGAATGTAGATTTTGTGGCATGGAAGAAGAAACCTCCATCTACATACCTTCCAACTGCACAGCACTTCAGAATCCTAGAGCACAGCACCTGGAAGATTACTGGATAGAAGAGGAACATTTACCTGAGTTGAAGCCTGCAGATATCCTGAAATTTATCCGGGAAATAGGACTGAAGGAACTACTAGCTTCTAAGACTCTCCTCAGAAACTAAGTAGACATTAGAGGGCACAATAGATCTTTGAGGTCTCAATGAATGTCACATACATAGGACACCTGTCAAAACTAAAACGATAGTCTTGATATTGTCAAAATAATTACAGACCCCAAATGGGTGGTACTCCAGCCCCCTATACGCTTGGTCGTTCACTTAGATTTAATCAAGTCCTTCAAAGGATGTTTATAGAAATTTTTGTGTCACGGTCCGTGCTTCAGTGAAATGAAATTTTCAAATGAACGTCGAAAAAAGTAATTAAAATATAACAAAATTATGTTGGTAATTATGCATCACAATGACTTTTGAAGAAATTTCTTCCGGCATCGCGTAGGAAAAAAATTTCATAAAGGGTCCAATCCAAGCCACAGATGTTAGTGTATACGCTATTCCTGGAAAATTAATAAAGCTCTGCTCCTTAATTTATTCCACTCCCATTTTTAAATGTAAAAATGATGTACAGATGCGGTAGATGCAGCAAAAAAATGGATACGTGATTGAGCTTTATATTTTATAACAACTCCAGTGAAATTGTTTGGTTGAAAAGCTTGGAAAGAACTGAAAGAAAAGGAAAAAGTGCATTGAAGTAATTTTTTTTTATCTGTGATACATTTAGTAATACAGTAGGTCTTCCAAAAGTTTTCTTCAACTAAAAATAAATGTTTCTTTAATTTTAAAAACCCCGTTTACAATTCCGATATGTTCCAGCGTACTACATAAATTTGATAATAATCTGTTGGTATTTGTGATGTACATAGTCCAAGCCTGTTCAGACTGGCTCGTAATTCACGAAATGTGTAACAATGAAAACGGCCAAACATGATTTATGTCATAGCAATATTCCGGTAGCCAACGATCTGGTTCTTTGAAATATTGCCGATCCATAACACCGGCAAGTGACCACTCCGGACGTATGCTGGCTCACTTATTGACGTAGTATCAAGTTCGATGATCCTTGCGAACGGTTTCATAAAATTTAGATTACTTTAAACTTACATTCTAAGATTAGGATGGTATATATGTTGGTTACATTTAAAGAAGAGACATTCGCATAGCGCTAAATTTAAGCTGTATAATAATTGCAGTTTTTTCAAGAGCTTAAGTACATTGACAGAACTGATGAAAAAAGTTTACAATCATTGAGAGCCTTCTATATGTACTTTGATAAACTATAGCCTTGGTGTGCAGGAATCTGGTAGGAAGAAACTGGAGTTGTAACCCAAAAATCCTATGCTGGATGTACACTGCCATAGTGAGACCAATCATCACTTATGGAGCCATTGCGTGGAGTAGTAGAACTAGCCTATTGACGACGAGAGAAAACCTCTCGAAAATTCAAAGACTAGCCTGTAAATGCATTACAGGAGCAATGAGATCATGCCCAACGGCAGCCTTGGAAGTGATTCTCAACCTCACCCCACTACATATGGTGGTGGAAAGTGTTGCAGTAAGAACAAGATACAGGCTAAGTAGAGAGGGTATCATTGAAAAAAACCCACCTCCCCACTTCTTTAGCTGGGACATGCCACAAGAAGGTATGATGAAAAATTATAACTTTTCAAAGAAATTCGTTACGGAATTGAGCAACAAGATGGAGTGGGATCTAAATACCATTACTAGACTTGGAAAGAATGCCATTCCATGGTACAAAGACGGCTCAAAAGCGATAAAAGGAACTGGAATAGGAGTGTTCGGGCCAGGAACCAAACACTCTGAAAGCTTGGGAAAAACCCCAAGTATCTTTCAAGCGGAAATCCACGCTATAAGAAAGTGCGCCCAGTTCAATATTGATAAAGGATACAGAAAAAAAAAGGATTATCATAATGTCGGATAGGAAATGAAATAGCAGATGAACTAGCAAAAGGGGGGACTGAAATACCTTTCTGGGGGCCTGAACCCTTTTGCGAAATAGGTAGAGCCGAGAAGGGCTTATACAATCAAAGACTCTTCTGGGTGACTACAACCTGTTGAGATCAAATGAATGCATAAGTCAAAGTAAAATTGCACTAAGAGTTTTAACAGGGATCCTAACGGGACATTGTCGTCTGAATGGGCACCTGAAAAAGCTCAAAATAGTGGATGAAGAAAAATTCAGATTTTGTGGCATGGAAAAAGAAAACTCCATCCACATACTTTTCAATTGCACAGCACTCCAGAATCCTAGAGCACAGCACCTGGGAGATTACTGGATAGAGGAGGAACATTTACCTAAGCTGAAGCCTGCGGATATCCTAAAATTCCTCAGGGAAGTAGGACTAAAGGAACTACTAGTTTCTGAGACTCTCAGGCATACATAAATAGCTTTAAAATAAATTAAACAAGAAATTTTTCGTGTGACAATTTGGGCAAGTCCGTTCCTGTTCGTTGTAAGCGTAACTGCAGAAGTTGATTTCGACGGGTCAGCAACAGCACCTCAAATTGATGACCCGGTTGGTCATTGCAAAGTATAGAACCACCGATTAGCCACCAAACTGGATCTGTTCAGTTCAGCCCGATATATATGTCATTAATTGACGTGGTTGTACCGCTAAACGGCGGGCGATGTTCGAGGACGTGTACAACGAATTCCAACTCAATGAATTATGTACAAAATTCAATATAAAATTTTTAGGATCAACTAGAATAAATACATTTATTTTTAGTCAAAAAGTAATGTA
>CAJUYI010008692.1:0-10710 GCA_910591695.1 Galerucella pusilla
AAAAGCACTGTATACGCAATTGTTAAGCATAAACATGACAAAATTGACTAAAATTAAGTTTTTATTTTTTTTTGCACACTGTGTATAAATCTAAATACTAAGCACGTACTCCCTCGCTCCGAACTATGAAGGAATCATCTTATGAATATGTTATCCTTTTACGTTTATTTTTATATCAGTTCCTGCTTGATTATAATTTATATAAACTTACCCGAGGCTAACAAGAATTATATTGACCTAACAAAGTGTTGAGCATCAGCATTCAATTTTTTTTTCCATCATAACTAACATTCCATTACCGAGACTCGTAATAATACTAAAATTAACCGCAAAAAAATTTGCACATAATTACCAGTATACAATAATTTACATGTTTTTTCAATATAAATATTGAATTGAACAAAACAAATCAAATTAAAATAAAGTATTATCAGTTTTTCATTGGGAAACCGTTTAAAAATGTTTTTCTCTTGATCTTAATGCCCGTTTGTAATTATCAATGATTTAGTACAAGTTTTAGTCAATATTTTAGGATCCTAAACTTAGGACACTAAAATATTGACAAAAATAGGACAAGTTTCGTCAATTTCAAAATTGACTGAATGTATATGTATCTATCATTTATTTAGGATCCTGAAAAATGGACTAAAACTTGTACTAAATCATTGATAATTACAAACGGGCATCTCCTTACTAAAATGTTGTTATTCTTTGATATTATCGTGACTGAAAACACGTTTTTCCTTCATATTAACATTTCTGAAAGCAGTTCTCCTTTTTTTTGCCTCAATTGGCAACAAATGCATCAAAGTGCGCATTTTCAAAAACCGCAAAGATAGGAAGATAAATATTTATGTTTATTGATTCCACAAGTAGTGTAGTTCCAGCGTAGCTCTAATTAGTAATAAGAAAAATGTAAAAAACACTTATTTTTGGACAATTTTATTATTTTATTCACAACCATATATGTAATGCTATCATTACTAACGTCATTGAAGGTTGGATAGTGTCATATTACACATTTACTTCCCGCCCTGAAATCTCGCCCTCTAAAATAATGTGATATTATCTATTTTAGATGAATATTTTTTATATTTAAAATACAACACGTTGATAAATATTATAATACCTATTTCTGGAGGGGTATGTATGTGTGTGTGAGGTTGTGATATTGACAGCGGATCCTTGCGGTTCCATTAGCCTAACCAATTCTTCTGGAGGGGTACAATCCATTAATTATCTTCTGTAAGTTCCTTGTGGCATTACTTATTCTTTTTTCTCTTATTCTTTTGGGAATCAAACCACAATAATGTTTTTTATTTTTTATTCCGACGCTTCGGTTGCGTTCCAGCTACCGTTGTCAAGATTAACTAGTAAAAAAAAATTAATAAAATAATTTTTGGTCCCTATCTGACACAACAAAAAAATATGACAACTAGACAATCAATAATATTTTGAAGTTCAAGACTACAAAACTTTGTTGTCAAATTTTATTAAGGTCCATTCATAGTAGATCACACCTCTGGTAAAAAGTGAAATAAAATATTTTATTTCATGACATTCTATCGATATGATAGTCTACTAGAAACGGAATCCAGTGAAGTGCACGTTCCAGAAACGGTTTTTATTGGGATAGCGCTTTTTTTAGCTTATTTTGGAAATGTTGTTAGTAAAACGCGTTTTGTGTATGATCATTTTTGTTTTCAAAACATGTATAACTCAGTTTGGTGATTTTGTGTATTGAAGTGTGTATCGATTAACAACTATTCCAATGATAAATCATAAGAAAACCTGAATACAAACTTATGATGCTATCCTGATAACGCATGTTATTGATTATTGGAAATTTCTCTTTCTAACATTGGTAACCAATTTGACTACATTCGGCTGAAATACTAGCTACACATTTATCTGCATTTAGTTGTATTAAAGCACTTTCTTTGATTTTCCGTCTTTTATTATTGGGCTCTTTAAATATTATTTTTATCGAATCCCATTGAATTTTATGCCCCTCTTCCCAAGCATGTTTACAAATACCTGACTTAAAGAACTCCCTATCTTTGATGTATTTTTTATGTTCACTTATTCGGGCTTTCAATGGTCTAGATGTTTCACCTAAATAGAATTTGTCGCATTCACAAGATATCTGATATATGCAATTTTTTGAAGATTGTTCTTCATTTTTTGGTTTCGTTTTTGTTAAGATAGATCTCAAAGTATTGTTAGATTTAAAGCTGGTTCGAATATTAAATTGACCACCAATTTTCTTAATTCTTTCTGACAAACCCCTAACATACGGTATTGTATCATATCATATCATATCGATAGAATGTCATGAAATAAAATATTTTATTTCACATTTTACCAGAGGTGTGATCTACTATGAATGGACCTTAATAAAATTTGTCTGATCTACAAGTTATGTTCACCCTTCTAATTGCCAACCAGAATGGTTGATGTTAAATATCTTGTAGATATACCAACCAGTTTTACTTTGAAATGTAATTCAATAGCTGTCGGGGCCTATAGCCTGGGAAGTAGTTGTTCTTGGTCGCATTTTTCAAAACTTATAAAGCGCTAGAATAATTACTATTCTGCTGTATCTATTGATAATTTTTAGCATAAATCCAATTTTGGAGAACTATCCTAACTTTTGTAAAGCATTTTAAATGAACTATTCACCTTTGGATATCTTTAGTGAAGGTCGTAACTGAAAACTCTATCTATAATTACTGTTTGAATAGTGAAACACTTAAAGAAAACCGTTATTTTCATAGTGATGCAACTTGAACGTCAATTTATGATACGACACTGAGTAATAAATTTGCAAATGAAAGTCAAGATACAAATATAATAGTAATTGCAAATGATTTGTCGTAATAGAATCGACTGTGTAGTAGTAGAATGTCACACTAATAATTAATTCAAATTATGATTCACTAATCAATTTTTCATGCAATCCCTCGCATCTCACTCAAAACAATACGTCATAAGATCGAGATTTATTACTCGTTTTAATTTTATTGAATAGGATTTTTTTTTCTTATGCAGCTGTTACTTTTAATGAAAAAGTCGCTTTAGTTTTATGTAAATAACGTTTCACCAGATTTAGTTGACTCGGCATCTGTCGTTATGGTTCTTTTCATGATCTAAGAAACTGTCTTGACCCGAGATGACATGCAATATAAAGCCATAAAAGTATTAGCCGTCACAAAAACGTATTTAATTTGTTGGCGAATAATAATTTAAAGACTTCTGGGTCAGTTTTTTAGATAGTGAAAAGAAATATACAGTAAACAGTAACAGATATTAAAACATGAATTTCGTAATAAAAATCAATTCATTTTTCATTTTCATTTATTAATTGGAATTGAACAAACTATATCGGGGCTAGTACTAGAGTGCTACCAAGATTTAGCTAACGCCTCGGCAGATAACAATATTATCCTGAGGATGCAGTCTTGCCAGGATCACCCTGGGCGACCTTGGGAAGTTGGAAGTCGCCATTTGCAACACCTTAATTATGACTCGTATGTGAAGTTGACGTTGACTGACGTAGATGTTTTACGTAGTTTTTTTAGTGTTTAAGGTATAAAGACATATAATGGTTAGCTGTACAGTACAAAAAATATAAAATAACAGCAATTTTTAAACTTCAAGTAAAACATAATATATTTAATACATTTCAATAAGCTACAATTTTAAGATTTTACATATCCCATACCCTATATATATATACAAACAGTACGCCACTGTCAAAACGGAACCGACTATTCCGCCATTTGCAAATGCTACTACCTGTCTGGTCTATATTCAAAGTTTGAACCCGACCCATTTAGATTTTGCTGACAATTTTCCATCCTTTTCTACCCTTTGTAAAACATTTTTGAGAATATTTTCAAATTTATTTTGTTCAACCTCAAAAAAGCATAAATAAAATAAATTATGGTAGAAATAAAGTTTACGGAAATTTTTTTTCCATTTTTGAAAATTTGACCATTTTTTTTTTATTAAAAAATATATAAAAAAAATCGGCCCACTCCGGGATAAACGGGGATAGTTGTCAAATTAAATAAAGTTGGCGAACTTCGAAAAAATGACGATTGTATATTTTATATAATAGGGTACAAGCATAACTTTTGTTATTGGTGGGAATTGACGCTTTATAAGGTCTCCTAACACCTTGCATGCCTATTTTTTCAAAAAAATATCAACTTTACTTCTAAAACGACTTTAAAAATCATAAAATTTGAAAGTCCGCCAAAACGCGCTTTAGGTCATAAAGATGGCTGCCCCATGGAGTGATGTCATTAAATTTGTTGACGTTTATAAATTCAAGCAGCAAAAATAAGTATACTTTGGGCAAGTTATGAGTTTGTGCTTTTACAAAACCTTCGCTAGCCATATCTTTACTCACAAAATATGAAAAAATCGTCACTGAACACTGAACTAGTAAATAAAATATATTATTCCAAAAGTTTTAAAATATCCTCGGAAATATCGAATATTTATGACCACTTTCCACTTTACGTTGACCTTTAGAAATAAAAAAAGCACACATAAACACGTAAGATTTCAAACAAACATATAAATGATATTTTTACGTCGATGAAGCAATTAATAGTTGATTAAAATACAATATAAACACACAACTACACATAACCTAAAGCAATACCGGCCATATTCACAAAAGTAAACAAACAAGAGATATGACATCACACGTATCATCGGTAGCATTCGAAAATCCTCGGGTGGTGGTCGGAAATTGCAATGAAATTTGAACTTTATTTAAAAGTTTGGAGGTAATTTCCAATGGAAACTGGTTTATTTCCTATTATTAGTTATTTTTGATATCAACTTTACTATTATAAATTAATATCTAAGCAAAATATAAAATATGCGTGTACTCTATTGATCATGTTAAAATTTTTTCGTGTATATTTTCGAAAAGTTGATTCAAAAACAGAAAATTTAAAGAAAAAAGGTACCCACAAGTCAATTTCTAAAAAAGTTATGGCTATTTGAAAATAAAAAGCCATTTTTTTGAAAAATTCATCACTTTTTCAAGTTGGACAAAAAAATTTGAAAAAATTCTCAAAAATGTTTTTCAAAGGGTAGAAAAGGATGGAAAATTGTCAGCGAAATCTAAAGGGGTCGGTTTCAAAAGTGGTCGATTTGGTATGGAATACCCCAGATACAAAACTATATAATGTAGTTTTCCTAATTTATTATACTCAGAATTTGTTGACAAGAATATCAAACCACTTTGATAAGTTGATCGGTGACAACTTGTTTATAATATACAGAGTCGTTTACATCATATAACCTCCGAGATGGTGGGATTGTATAAATAACTTTAATTAAAACCTATTCTTCTTAAGCTTATTTAAATTCAAAAAAAAGTCGATAGTCATTGCTACTACATGTTAGAATGACACAGCGAAAACCATGTTATTATAATCTGGTGCAGTATGACAAATCCAAATGGTGTCAGTTTATAGTACGGTCTCCAGGGATTTTTGGACCTTGGAATAAATACCAAGGTTGTCATACAAACTCATACGAAAAGTCTATTCGATTTACACAAGTGCGACAACGAAAATATGAGAAAACACTTGAAAGAGAGAGAAGAATAATTGTGCGCAGTTAGCTGTTGCCAAATGTATTTATCTGTAAAAGTTATTCCCAATTTTTGTCAACAACAATGTTAAATACCAATAATTGTTAAATCGAAAACAATGTATAGATTTTATTCATTGCAAATTGAAATTTGTCCATTTACTTTCTTGAACTATATTATTTTATTCTAATCTGTGTTGATCTGACTTATTTTTCAAAAGTCAATAATATTACCAATCTCGAATTTCTCCCAATAAATACGGCGTTATCCCGTATTAAAATTTAAATGCAAAATAAGATAATTATTCCTTAGAAAGTACCAAACATTTTAAACTGGCAACGCTGCTTTCATATCAGATTGGTAGCTGGAACTGAAAACACGCCCAACGCTGACTGCGAACAATTATTCTTCTCTCTCTTTCAAGTAGTTTTGCTCATATTTTCTTTGTCGCACATCTTTTGTTGAGAATTGATCAATTGACAGCTGACCTGAACCTAACCCAACCTTGACCTTATACTACTTCACACCTTACTTCTGTTTTATATAGAGTCAAAGTTGGTAATTATGTATTTAAAATGTATTTTAAATTGTCAAGTTGGCAGGCGATAAGCACTTTTTGATCATTTCATGTGACAGCGTAAAATCGAAACAGAAAGGCGAAAAGCAAACGTGCTTGGAATTGTTACTCCGTTTGTTTAAGAGTATTGTCAGAATATTCAAAAGGTACCTTTTTGATGCACTTTTGAAACTCTGTTCATTAAACTGAATTTTTGTCAACTTTGAACTCAGTTTATTTACACCAACAAACCCAAACCCACTGAAAGAAACATCTATTTAAAAAATTAAACTTGGTTTCAAAAAGATCACGGCAAACTCGTTCAATCTAATCGTTTATAAATAAAAATACATCTCTTATTATTCAGTTCGACACGTGATTGTAGATACTTAGCTTTTACTATTTTAGCGAAATGGTGTTAAGAAAAGCCTATTGATTATGGTAGTAATACGTTTAAGAAGTTCCGTCGTATATGGCGAAAGGATTCATTATTATGCGTTGTTTCACATTATTCAGTTACCAATCATAGATAAAAGTCAACTCTCAGTTACTTTCGAACCTGATCAAGGGCGGTTCCTTAAATAAGACTCGTTTAATTTGTCACAAATCTACACTGAGATAACTGATAATATATGTATCGTTGCAAGTATTGACAAATACAGTATTAGAGAGAGATTTGTACATAAAATTTATCATTTATTTTCACTTCAAAGTTTGGGCACATATCACTTCTGTATATACAGTGTGTACAAGCCAAAGGAATAAATTAATAAATGTATCCAATTAAGAGGAGAATATGTTGAGTAACAAAATATTTTGACATTGAAATTATGTTTGGTTCTATGGTAGGCTAAGAATTTTTCAATAAACATATGTAAACTGTACCCTATTACGTTAAGCTCGCTAAAACGTACCGTATGCCACTGTGTGCTGGACTAAACGCAGCGAACTATCCCGTTAAAATCACGTGTTAGACCTTCAAGGGGGAGGAGTGTGCATCGCGGGTGTTTGAAAGAGCTCGCAGAACACGTTCGTATGGCGCAGCTATATAAAATATCAACGATAGCGCGAAATACACATAGATTCAAAAGTTTTGCATCACCTTCTTCGGATACGAAGGAATTTTTTTGCGCTAACAATTTTTTGTTGGCTTGTTTATCAATGTTTACCATTTCAATATGTTCCATATTTTTCGCAATATACAGATGTTTACAGTTTTTTTTGTAAGATAACATTCTTAGTGCGATCATTTTAACATTCAAGGCATTTGATTTTTACGATTTCAAGTGCAAACATGAATCGTCAAGTCATAAGTGAGATTGACCGTGCAAGAATAGTGGCTTTAGTTGAAGAAGGTCATTCTCAAAGGTTCGTGGCAAACAGAGTTGGCGTTTGGCAAAGTGATGTGTCTCGTGTATGGAACCGGTATCTCCAGACAATTCTCTTCGTGATAGACCTAGAAGCGGTAGAAGGCGTGTGACTAATCAGCGGCAGAACCGCTATATCCACTTAACTATCCGAAGAAACCCGACCATGGCAATACCAGCACTCCAAAGAGATATGAGATATGCGTTGGGAGTTCAAGTATCGATCTCGACATTACGAAGACGAATACTTGCGACAGGTTTGAGTTGTCGCCGACCAATAAGAGTGTCCAGACTACAACCTGAGCACAGAGTTCGCCGACTACAGTGGCCTCAAGAACACGCGGCCTTGCCTGAAGAATTTTGGAATTCGGTGTTTTTTTCCGACGAGACAAGGATTTGTTTGGTACAAGATAGCCATCGAATACGTGTTTGGCGGGATCCAACGAGAGCTGCTCAGCTTGCCCATGCTCGCCCCGTGCCGCCCTTCAGAGGAGGAAGTGCTATGTTTTGGGCTGGTATCATGTTAAATGATCGCACAGAATTAATTCATGTGGAGGGAACGATGACTGGTGATAGGTATCTCAGAGAGATTCTACATCCTCACGTGAGACTATGGCGCGCAGCTGTTGGCAATGGTACAATGACTTAGGTCAAGTGCCCGGGCTGTTGAGCACAACCCAAACGTTTGAATGAATGAATGAATGAGCTGTTGGCAATTCCTTCGTTTTTATGGACGCCCGACGCTCGACCTCATCGGACCAGAGCTGTAAATGAGTATCTTGAAACTGAAGGGATCAATCGTTTGAACTGGCCTGCCTATCTCCTGACATGAATCCCATAGAACATGCTTGGGACATGCTTGCCAGGGCAGTAGCAGCACGCAGAAATCCACCCAGGAGTGTACAAGAGCTTGTTCATGCGACCCAAGAAGAATGGCGAAATATTCCTCAACAGAAGATCAATAATTTGGTCAACAGCATGGGCAGGCGACTTCAAGCTTGCATACATTCTAGAGGTGGAAATACTCTTTATTAAAAGTTCTCATGCAGGCTCTCACTTAATCTTTTCTTTAAAAAGAATCAATTTGTATTTAATTTATTTAATTTCTAAGAATACTTTTTATGTTTAAAGCGAGTTTATTATTGGATAATAAAAATGTTTGACAAATATACACGTTTTTTTTTATTGAAACTAATTATTTGATTAATCTCTGATCCATTTATAATGAACACATTTTTTTTTCGGAGATTTAGGGTGATGCAAAACTTTTGAATCTATGTGTAGGTTCGTTATTCCACTGATGGGATGGACTTTACTTACGTTAGGTTAGGTCTGTTATTTAAGCTTGCGCTCTCAGTTTTTTCATCATTATATCCGCCACTGCTTCGACCAATATCCGTCGAATTGAAAAAAATAAAAATTTCAACTCACAAACTGATCCCATTTTACTTTCCAAACAATTTATTTCAGTTAAAAGTGTACCTAAACGTAAAAGTGTACCCATCCAATGTAATTAGTTTTATTCTAAGCACCTCCGCCGCCTCTGCAAAAAGGCACATGACTCACAAATGAATAATTGGATACAGTTATGCGTATATAAAGATATAAACAAAATGATGGCTTATGTATTAACCTAGGTATATTCTCTTCATTTCTTCGTATCTTCATTTTAAACTCTCTCGTGGGAATTCATTGACCTGTCTGATGGCCTTTTTTATTTGGAAGAATGCATAGAAGAACATTGCATAGATTTACTAATTGTGTATATATATGGTTTCGTACAGGGTGTACCAAATACCAACGTTCAACGATAATAATTTATATCTGGTGATCCTAGTTTTACTAATGTATAGACATTTTCACTATTCTACCAGTTAGTTTGATACAAACATTAGTTTTCGAGGATCTTAAGAATGAGTTCGAGTATAAAATTTATACCTTTTACTTGATGAAATGTTACAACCTGAACAACTACGGTACGCCCTTGTTTCTTGCGAACATTTACTGATAATTACAAATTGAAAGTAGGAAAAAAATGCAAATAGGGGTCTAAAACAGATAGCAAATTGTACAAAGGTGTATGTGAGAAATATGTGGACGCACACGAGTTCCCGTCAGGGTGAAAACTGATCTGTTTAAAAGGTGTTTATTTGGGCAGGGATGAGTTGCGCGCAGCGGTCATTTTCTGCCGGAATACGAGTAAGAACACCAAAATTAGGAGCCGAATTGTGCGCAACAAGATAAACACAAAATCAAGGAGAAATCAAGGAGATTAAGGAAATATAGAATAAATTAAATGGTAAAGGTATTTGTACATTTATTTCAGGAATAATAAGACACCTAACCTAACTTTACCCCGCCAGGGTATACTATTAGAGCAGGCCCGATAACAGAACAGATTAAATAAACTGGATTAAGATACCTGCAAGTGTCGGACGGGAACTCATGTGTATTCATAAAATACTTCAACCTAGAATTGTAACTGGGATTGGAGAGAATGTTTTAAGTTACGATGCGGCCAAACTGCAGAGGGCACTGATCATCAACAATCGTAATGTCAAGATGTCAAAATGGAAGGAAAAATAAACAAACCACGTGAAAAACTTTGTTGTGTTCCGTTTTACTGAGACAAAACGAGTGAGTGCTTAACATCGGTTTCCAAAACGTGAACCTGAAGTATTTGACTCCTGGCTGAGAAATATTAATAATGTGAAGTTACAATGCATGCCTTCAAAACAAATATACCAAAATTCCCGTGTTTGTGTTAGACACTTTAGTGATGACTTTAAAGTACCAGGAAAAATAGGCTGAAAAGAAAAGCTGTTCTCACTTTCATTCCAGATAATTACCTAAATTTAATATCAGGTGCAAGTCTATAGGTTAATTACTAATTAGGATTCTCCTTTTATGGTGTAAAAAAGTAACTATTTATACTATTTTAAGAGGAGATGATATGAAATTCCCAAAACTCATGAATACTAACAAGGATTCAACATTTGTTGATCCAATAATCAAAGCAGCTATATCAAATTTTGTTCTAAAAAAACGCTTTCAAAGGGGGAAGACACTATAGAAATGAGTATAGGTACTTCATACGTGACCCCCCTTGTTGAATTGTTAAGAACTAGATGCCAGACCACATGGATGAAAAAATAACACAAAATACT
>CAJUYI010008693.1:0-10709 GCA_910591695.1 Galerucella pusilla
ATGTTGCAGTTAAAGCGTGAATTTCAATGAATGCGTTCATTTACATGATGTTTTGAAGCAGATCATTGGTTAATTTATGGAGAAAGACAAGGGAATTATTCAATAAAGTATACACAAAAATTCACGCTTTAACTGTAACATATATAATAAATATTGGAGGACATATATTTTGGAACCATAAATGAACGAAGAGTCCAGTCATGGGACTGCCGACAAAAGTGAGAACACCAATAAACGGATTTTTCAACAAATAAATCAACTCTCTTCAATAATTTCAACACCCATGGTAGATGTGAACTTTCACAAATGAATTAATCTATTTAAAAAAAATTCATTGTACCTACATGGTTGAAGGGAATCTTACAATAAATCAACTCCTCCTAAAAATTGTATCGTACGCCCATATTAAAAAAATGTTCACAAACAATTGACCTGCTGTGATAGACGGAAATAAATCAACACCCTTTGAAAATTGTATCGTACGACCATAGTGAATGAAAATTTTTAGAAATTAACAAATCCACTTTTTATCGTACGCCCCTGTATTTTTTCTGACAAAAATTGCTCCCTTTTAAAATTTTCATCGTACGGCTATGATGGAAGGACATTTTCACAAACAAATCAACCCGTTTTGAAAATTTCATCGTAGGCCCATGGTAAATGGAAATTTTCTTAAATTAACAAATCTACAAATTTCATCGTACTTACGCTCCTATTTTAAAAATGTTCGCAAAAATATTGACTCTTTTTCAAATTTCCATTGAATGGCCTTGATGGAAGGAAACTTTTACTAACAAATCAACGACATCTATAAATTTTATCGTATCCCTATATGTTATAAAAGGTACAGGGTTATTAATTATAAATTACCCACCCCCTATAATCGTTATTATTAGTTTTTGAAAAAAAAGTCTTATATAAAAGTTGATGATTCACAGCTGAATTTTCTCAATATGCTATCAAAAGTTCAGTAGCGTGCAAATTTAAGGGGATACAAAAAATAGTAGCTCTTTTTAAATGGGACACCCTGTATATTTTCACATTTTTGGAATGCTTTTTTTTTCTGATTTCAAAAATATATAATATGTTACCCCTATCTTTTACCGTTTTTGAATTTTGGAATGTTGTAAATCTTAGTTTTAGTAATTACTGTAAATATGAAAAAGATAATTTATCAAAGTAAGCTATGAAAATGACTAATATGTTCAATAATTGACATTTTTCATATGAAGTTATTAAATTGGTTCTCAGTAAGAAAAAAAAGTCAAAATATATACCTACCTATACAAAACAGAAAACTAAGATTTATTTAGGAAAATTTATAAATAATAACTTATAAAAGATATTCGAAATGTCCACCATTATTGTCAATGCATAATTGATAAAACCTTCTTGTATTATTTATAATAACATTGCAGATGACTTCATTATTTTCATTTCGTTTGTTAATTTCAAGTTGAATCCTTGCTTCAATCACTTGTATATTATTATTATTTATAAAATCTTCCACCTCTCTGAAAACCATTTTTATTACTTTATCTAAGAAATGTTAATTATCGAACATATTAGTTGTCATTTTCATAGCTTACTTCAATAAATTTTCTTTTTCATATTTACAGTAATTACTAAAACTAAGATTTACAACATTCCATAACTCAAAAACGGTACAAGGTAGGGGTAACATATTATATATTTTTGAAATAAAAAAAGTCCATTTCAAAAATGTGAAAATATACAGGGTGTCCCATTTAAAAAAGAACTAAGTATTATTTTTTGAATAATAACTTTTGATAGAATATTAAGAAAATTCAGCTGTAACCAAACAACTTTTATACAAGACATCTTTTCCTAAAAGTAATAATAACGATGATAGGGGGTGGGTAATTTATAATGAATAACTCTGTACACATAGGTATACACAAAGTCTAGGTACATATAGCCTGACGATGAAGAAAAATCAATTTTTTTCCTCCTCCAAAAAAGTGCTTAACGCGCCCAAAGAAGTTTTCACTACGAGAATCGTGCTAGTTTGAATTTACTATTTGGACCCTTACTTTGTGGAATCTGCTCAAAAGTTTTTTTCAAATAAAACTAACCGTTTCTTATTGATTACAATATTTAATGAAACATTTTTAAGAATTCTGTATTGATAATTATTAGGATATAGACATATCATCATAAATTTTTTTTTTAATAGTGGAATTCATTAGAAACAGTTTCATTTTAAAAAGTTATAACGAAATTAACTGTATCAATAAGTATTTCCTACTAACGCACAATGGAATATAATCGCTGAATTTTCATTCAAATTAATATACATATAAGAGATCACAAATGCATTCACGACAATTATTAGTGTTTTCACGGTGCTACTAACTTAAAATTGATGTAATTACATAATAATTGATCGAACCTACTTATAAGTAGTGATAAATAATAATATTCTCTTCAACTGCTATGAAAAGTGACGTATTTCTCATAGAATCAAATAAAATCAACAAAAACTTAGTATGCTACTGTCATCTTCAAATACCTACTTAGTTGTCACAAAACTGAGATTATATTAGAAGTTTTTAAATTGTAGAATGACGTTCCGTGTTTGACCATAAAAAATTGTATGAATTTTTCTATTAACTATAATTTTGAATAAAATTATGTAACAGTTCAGAGATAGGTTACTTTATTGTTATTTTTGTTTTACTAACCATAAAAATTAATATCAAAATACTTTACTTGTATTCTTTAAATTTATGCAGTCGTAGAAAGGGTATGGTGTGCAACATGTGGGGAAAGAACTTTTCTCACTCGTTGAACAATATAAGATACGCACTTGTATCATAAATAACTAAAATCCACTTTCAGATATCTTAAATTAGCCTAACCCAGGCGTTCTTAAGTTTTTGAACCCTTCTTGAATACGTGTTGTTTATAGACACGACCCATATTATTATACTAAGATCACGATGCTTAAATTATGATAAGACCAGGGAATCGCAAGAAACGTCTTCCAATTTTGTGACACACATTGTGTTTGTTTATTTCAAATGTTTCTCATAAAGATATATGCTCTTTAAATCTCAGTTTGGAGTCCAAAATAGGAACTAAGTTTTTAGAATTACATTTTACGGGAATATTAACACTATCTACTTTGAATTCGTTGTTATAAATCATGGTTCATTATTTTTCACACCAGATTTGCGTGGACCACCCTATATAAAACTTTTATGTATCATCTTTTGATGCACACGGCACTCTATTTTAACCGTTGAAAACAATAGATAATTGGCGCGAAAAACAACGTAGGACAAAGACATTTCAATTTGTCAATACAAATTATATAATTATTTCTTCAAAATAAAGAATCTTTGAGACCTTTGCCGCTATGATAAAAATGTGTCCTAGGTATAATATTTTTCGTGCGATTTACAATTCTCTTAAATTGTATGCTGAATCGATTTTAAAACATCTGCTGTTCTCTATATATTTTATACTAATTATCTTGACATAGTTTCTGTGAAAAAAAAAACAGTGCAGTTGCTAATAAATATGCACACTTGTAGTTGCTGAGGTACACAATTTTTTTTTATCGTTAAGTATTTGAGTACATGATAAAACAAAAACACATTTTCAATAAAGCAAATACATAAATATTCACTACAAATCGAACAACAAATTATTAAAAGCAGAAGAGGGAAAATTACTATTACTATTACTGTTTTTTACAGCAACTATGTCAAGATAAATAGTAAAAAGTTTATAGAGAGTTGCAGATGTTTTGAAATCGGTTTAGCATACAATTTAAGAAAATTGTAAATTGCTAGGCATAGGACACACTCATACCATTCGGAAGACATTTTTTTGAATATGGTGAATTATTCAAGTGTAGGGTGTTCCATTTAAAATAAGCCAGATATTACACATTGAATTATCTAATAATGGAACTGAAAATTCTGAGCACCCTGTGAATAGATGTTTAGTACCTAGGTACTTAATTATGAAATACATCCAACGAATGTTCAACTATTTAGATGTAAGAGAAAATTTGCTAGAATTTGTTATATCAATGTGTTAATAATTTTTTTCGAGCTGTAAGCATTTTTTTAAAAGTCAGCATAACTCGGAACCCTCTGTATTTAGGTATAGGTGACAATTATGAAGGGGTACTTCATTTTTTAAGCGACAATCAGAAAATGGAATAAAATATAGGGTGTTCCGTGAGAAAAAATATAACTTTGATACGCCACACTTTATTGGAACATCCTGTATATTTCAAAATAATTTTGAAATGTAGCCTATATAAATGTTCATACTACTAAAGCGAAAAACATTCTAAGACTATCACCGTTTCGCTATAAACCTCCATCCCGTTGGTCTTGATTCACCCTGTATATGTCAAAATTGCCAATGCTAAAAATGATATTATTTGAAACTGAGTGCAATCTGATAATAATTTCCAGCTTAAATTCAAATTACGTTTCCTGTTTTCAAATAAGTTTTATATTCTGAATTAAGTGTGTTCAAGTCTAGATTCATTGATTAACGAATGTAGTGAGTGCTATTAAATAAAGAAAGTCACAAAAAATGGACTGAAAAAAATAATAATGGATCGGAAGTGTCGATATAAGATATTTATGTCTTATAATATACATGTTACAGACTAGAAGTTAAATAATATAAGAAGTATCTTCAGGTCCATGGACTCGAAAGTCACAAATAAGGGATTTGAAAAGAATAGGAATTGACTGAAAGTGTTAATATTAGTATATTAAAGTATAAGTGGATATTAAGGTCTTTAAAACACGCGCGATTTTTGGAGCACGACGGCGAAGCAAGTGTTTTAAAGACCAGTTATCCACGAATACTTTACGCTATTTTTTTTATTGGTGCACTTTGAAATTATAAATACTGGTCTATAACTACTACAACAACAAGAAATGGAAATCATAGATGGAAATAAGAACTAAATGTCAAATGGTTGAATTCGTGATGTATATTATGTATACCTATGGTATACCTTGCTGTGTCATGGAAATGAGAAAAGATTAAACTAATTTGTATTTTGATGGAAGTTCAACCTCATTGAGTTCTGTGAATGTCAATAGTATTAATTTGAATACCATTTCCTGAGATTCGAAAAATCGAAATATTAATATTTCAAACAATACCAACGGCACTTTCCATTTTAATTTATAAATTTGTCATTGTAAAATATTGTTCGAATGAAAGTTTTGACGTTACAAACCATTCCTGTCAGATCAATAATGAAAAAATTGTCATTTAGACATAATTTAGACCATAGATTTAGACTTCGTTTCTCGAGTTGTTGATGTTGCCACGGTAACTTTAAAACACGTGCTTTTTTTAAGTTCGATTTAAACACGCTGAGGCGTGCTTTAAATAGGTGAAATGGTTCACCAATAAAAAAATATATTTATGTCTTTCATATATATGTAAATATTATATGTGACAGAGTAAAAATAAGTTTTATGAGATAAAAAGTATCTCCAGGTCCATGGACTCGAAAATCACAAATAATGTAACTAAAACGGAAAAGAATTGACCGGAAGTGTCGATATAAGATATGCATGTTTCATATACTGAGCATTTCAATAAAAACCATCCTCTCCACATAATTCTGGATGCGTCACGTTAATGAGAAAATGAAACAACACGACAAAAATCATATAAAGGGGGAAACGTTTTCTTGCTAACATGTAGACGTTATAGCTTTAACTCTCTTCCCGCTATGGAAACCCATCCAAATTTTTTGAATGGAACACCCTATATTTGACTCAAAAAATTGAATCTGTTTCACCTCGCCATTATAACAATATAAGGTTGTGATCTGTTATATGGGATATTTTCAAAGTTATAACCAATTTTCTGTCAAAATTATAACAAGTTCAACGCCCTGTATAATTGTATAGGTAGTGGAGCAGGATCACATTGTATTTTATATCATTGTTCAAAAGTACTATTAACATACTTCTATTTTTATCGAGCATTAGTTTTTATGATATTTTCATTGTTCTAAGCAAAGTAGTAATTAGGTATGAAATAGTTTACCAGATGTTAGCTTACCAAAAAACATACTTATGGGGAAATAAAAAACAACACGCAAAAAACAACACTATTTTCACTTTAACTTAGTATGTCTTAATTACATAACACCTGGTGAATATTTCATACCTAATGATAGAATTATCGATTTGTAGATTTTGATTCACCATGTTCATTTTTCTCATCATTCTTATAACATTTACTGAGAATTTGTTATACTGGTTTCTTTTTCTTTCGAGATATTCTTCCGATATATCCGTTTATAATGTATCTCTCATTACACCTAATTTAAACAGTTGAAGTTTTGGAATGTACCTATGCTAGTAATTTAATTTGCTTAATCAATTTGGAATTAATTAGAGAATTAGCGCTCTCTCAAACGTGACTCTGACTGGATTGCGCCCTACCAAATAATTTTTTTTTTCAATTTGATAATTAATTTCTGTTTGTAGATTAAATAATGTTTCGCCTACTTTAACTGCGTTGAATTCACCGAACAAATTAATATCGACATTTTCTATACAAATGTAGAATAATCCTGAATCAGTTTTATCGTGAGTAATTAGGTCTACTCTCTTGTGTCTCAATATTTATTGAAATAATTAGTTGTGATGTTTTTGTGGTGTCATCTCCTGATTGCATATTCGAATGCTCTTTATTTTGTTGTTGATTGACTGAAAACCCTTGGAAACTATTTGATTCGTCTGATTCTGCATTCCAACGTCTAGGTACCTATTTCCCTCTATTTTTTGCCGGGGTATCACTCCCGCTGGAGAACTCCATATATATGACTGACAAAATAATTTTTCACTCAACTCTACTAGATACTATGATTGATATAACTTTGAAGAAAAACTGGAAAAGTAGGCTAATATTACTGACAAAACAAATTATTGTGTGACACTTCGGCACAAAAATATACTTGCTTTTCAACTTAGGCAGCACTTATGGTTCTGTTTGTTAAAATGTCATTCTTCCACGAGTCAATGGATTTAATTTCATTTATACATCTCCCGAGTACCAAAATGTGCAGCAAGCAAACCATATTAACGGAGAAAAAAAATTTCGTGTATTTGGCAACACAGCAATTAATGGACTTGATGTGTATGTTAATCACAAATTTACGCCACACCCCATTTTCACCTTCTGACCAATCATATTGCAGTAGTGGACCCAATGAACTGATTAAAAGAAATGTCCCTTTGGGTCCATGGACTCAAAAGTCACAAATGGACCCAATCATCCGCTGGAAGGAAAATTATTGGACTCAAAGTGCCGATTTGAGGTATATATATATATATATATATATATATATATATATATAATATATATAAGCTGAAAAGCGACAAGCGCATGTGATCGTTGCTGATCAATTAGGACACAAACAGACAAATATTGAGGTAAGCAGCAATAATGAAGGAAAAGCATTGCTACTTTTCTCACCAATATATTGACAAAAGCATATAATGCTGATAATGAATATTTCATTAAGGACTCTTTTCAAGTGTTTGAACTATTTAACAGGAAGGTTCTTCCTCATGACTATGTTTTGGTCAGTCTGGATGTGGTTTCACTTTTTAGTAATGTTTATTTAGATACAGTCATACGGTCAATACACAAACATTGGTCTTCAATCAGTGTCGAATGTAATATTGACTATGATATGTTCATTGAATTGATTGAGTTCCTTTTCAGTTCCACTTGTTTCTCTTTTAATAATAAATATTATAAACAAATATTTGGTACACCTATGGGAGCTAGCATTTCTCCTATATTAGCTTGCTACTGATGATTTGTTGGATGTGGTCCTTCCTGTACTTCCTTTTAACGTCCCTTTCATCAAGAAATATGTCGATGATATTATTCTTGCTTGTCCCAAAGATTCCACTGATGATCTCCTTTTTATTTTCAATAGTTATGATCCCTATATCTAGTTCACTCTTGAAATGGAAAACTCTAATATGGCCGTACCCTTTCTTGATACTCTTTTCCCCAGGTCACCTGATAATGTGATAATAATTGATTGGTATAGAAAAGTAAGTAGCTCTGGGAGATATCTCAACTACAATTCTTACCATAAATTTAGCATAAAGGTGAATTTGGTTAAACAAATGGCAACCAGAGTTATGAGTCTTTCCGACCCCATTTTCAAAGATAAGAATCGTGATATACTTTTCAATTTGTTCCTTGATAATTCCTATCCCAAATCCTTATTAAGAAAGATCATTTTCAATACATCATCTGTTTTAGCAGATAATCCATCACTTCCAATAGTTGAAGCAGGTGTAACTGATCAGAATGCTTTCTCTATCTCTGAAATAGTTCGCTCTTCTTTTTCTACAGTCTCTTTACCGTACATAAGGGAGGTTACTCCCGGACTTACTAAGATTTTTCCACAATACTTGGACAATATTAAATTTGCTTGTAAGAGTTCCTTAGTGTTGAAATCTATATATAACCCTTTAAAAGACAAAATACCTATCTCTGATAATAGTAACGTAGTATATAAGCTTTGTTACAAAGACTGCAACTCTACATACATTGGCCAAACCTCTCAGAAATTGTCCTGTCGTGTATCTCTCCATAAGAGTGATATAAGACTTCATCCTGAAAGATGTTCTCTTGCTAATCATGTTTCCTCTTTAGACCACAGAATTGATTTTGAAGGGATTAAGATCCTATCAAAAGAAAATAATTACAATAAAAGATTATTCTTAGAAATGTCTTATATATTTCAAGAGGATGACCGGATTAATAAGAAAACAGACATTCAAAACTTAAGTAATCTTTATTCCCTCCTTTTAACCTTAGATAAACATAATTTTCATAAACATTCAAATAATAATTACAATATTTTTAATAAACTTTGGTACCTCCCCCGTATTCTAATATACATATTTTCAATTGTTTTTGATAAAGTCATTACTTCTTCTTCTTTTTACTGTATCTCGTATGAAAGAAGATCTATTCTTAACCTATTTTCGATAATTAGTTGAATTCCACGTGTTTGTGTGGATTCTTCACTTTGTTTTAAAATGAATTTTTATATTTTAACTTTTTAATTATTTTACAATGTGACTGTTATGTGACTATAACTAGGGCTCTTAAAACCATTTGGATTGTTTTTTCTTGAAATAATTTGCTTAATGCTTTTCCCGATTATAACATCAAGGATACATTCTCGATTAGCGTAAGTTATAAAACTGTGTAGCGAACTGTTTTGTAAATTATGTCTTTTCTCACTTTTGTAGTTCCCTGAAGATGTAAATAAATATTTACGAAAGCTTGGAAATCTAAAAAGAGTACTCTTTTCCTTCATTATTGCTGCTTACCTCAATATTTGTCTGTTTGTATATATATATATATATATATATATATATATATATATATATATATATCTTTATTTAATCAAAAATAACTAATTCCACTTACATAATATTCATATATACAATATAATTAACAAGAACAGTAACAGTAACAAACATATCATATTACACTGTGACTATGCCCTTTTAAGAGAATTTACAGATGAACTTTTTTTAATATATTCTGGTAAATTATTGAAAGAATTAATACCTTTATGAAAAACAGAGTTATAGGTACTACTTCTTCTACACATTTCAATTCTCAAATTTTTCTTATTTCTTGTGTTATAGCTATGTACATCAAGATTAATACAGAACTTATCCTGCAGATACACTGGTGCAAGTCCAATTTTAACTTTAAAAATAAAAATTAATGTGGAGTATATTATTATAGTATATTATTAAACGAGCAATTTATGATAGCCATAATTCACGATGGGTGACGTTTGCGTCACGAGCCGCAAGCGAGGGGCGCAAGTCACCCAAGTGAATTATGGCCATAAATTGCGAGTAGAATACTATACTTTGTCCACGACACTTAATTTATTTATTAATAAATAAAAGTCAGTGGCGTTTGGCATATTACTAACCTCAAAATGTTCAGCTACTTCAAATAATTTGACATATATAGAGATGGGCGATACTGTAGAAAGTATCAATACAACGTACCGTTATAAATATATTGTTTTAAAATACTTAATATTAGAAAATATCGTTATGAAAAGTATCAATACTAAAAATTACAATATTTCATAGATACGATATATGTCAGAAACAAATTTCCTGAACAAAATACACAGATTTAATAGTTTATTTCATATTGTACCCCCATCTCTAGTCGTGAATTATGAACCATAATACACTACAGTGTATTATGAACAATAATTTACGACAGTTGATATATGGGTACCATATATCTTTAGTTAGGAGGTAAAATATTGACTTATTATTAGGTGGTCGTGGACAAATTTATTTATTCGCATCCAATTAAGTGCCTTCAGCATTCTATTTATAGCAATGTACTTAGAACACTTTAATATTATTCGCATCCCAAGTAGCACATAAATTTCCTTTTGAAACACAATTATTATATACCTGGTTTATTAAAGCGTCTAGGTTACTTTTTTATTATATAAAAGTTTTATAACTCGCAAATTTGTTGCGGAAGCAAAAGCATCGTATAAATAAGTCACAAAAATGTCATTATGATAAATTAATATAACAGTCGTAAGCCTTGAAAAAAAATACACTCCAACATGTTTATAAAATAATGCTTATAAAACT
>CAJUYI010008694.1:0-10709 GCA_910591695.1 Galerucella pusilla
TTTTTTCATATATACAATCCAACTCAATTAAAACACTAACGCGTGTACGCTTTATTTTTTGGCAATCGTCCGCGTATCCTTGACATCGACTATGATTTATCTGACTGGTAGTGAACACAAACAAATTCTAAATTCGAAAAACTGATACGAAAATCTTAATTTTCGTCGGGTCAAGTCCGTTTATAAATAAATCATTTCAATTATTATTCACAGTTGAAAATGTGGATAAGTCGTAGAAATGAAATATTTATGGCGTCTATGGAAGAATGTTTGGACAAAAATTAATGTACAGGACGTCCCAAATTCGAAGGATTTGTAAGGTATTCGAAAAAATTATAGTGGTTAGGCTATCATGATTTATTTTTTTTGTTAAGCAAGCCATAATCTAAGCAGATCTCTAGTAATTTGTTGCAATTCCAAAATATTTGACGACTTTTCGAAATTTAACAAAATGCTATCTTATACAGATCGCGAAAAATCTATACAACCCATACAATTTGGGGGCGTCCATTAATTACGTGAGGCATTTTTGAGAATTTTTCGACCCCCTCTCCCCCCTTGGTGAGATATCGTGAGATTTTCCTCAACTCCCTCCCCCCCTTAATCTCGCGCGAGATTCTTCAAAACCTTTATTTGGATTGTAAACGTGTTGGATTATTGAGAGAAAAAAAACTTGTTCTATTACATACTTTTATTGAAGACTAGCATAGACTAGTATTTGTGAATATTAACGTATTTTTTTTCAAACGCAACTTTACAACGCTTTCTGCGAGAAAAATAATTACGTGATATTTGCCAAGAATCCCCCTACCCCTTAAGTGAGATTTGGAAAGATTTAGCTTGACCCCCTCCTCCCCTAGAACACCTCACGTAATTAATGGACGCCCCCTTTACACAAGCACGACAAGGAGAATATAAGCAAAACTACTTGAAAGAGAGGGAACCAATCTGATATAAAAGCAGCGTTGCCAGTTTAAAATGTTTGGTATTTTCTAAGAAGGACTATTTCACTAGAGTAAATTGATAACTGATAAAATTTGAAGGTTTTGAACTGGCAATTTTTTGTCTTGTCGCGGCAATTTTTTGACGTTTAATATATCAAATCTATGTGTATAAAATTCTATCACTCTGTGATAAAATTCAATATAAAATCTTTGTTAGTGGTTTATAAGCAAACTAAGTTGTTTATTTATTTATTTAACTGTCTAAAAATTATTAAAACTGTTTCAAAAATTTAAATAAGTATTATTAACATGAATAATACAAGATTTGGAAATAATTCAATAAATGAAATAGAGAGTACAATTAAACAAAGTATACCGCGAAAAAAATACGATGAAGACAAAAAAGTCTGCGTGGGAACAGTTTGGAATGTTTCTGGACGCACGTAATTATACTTTAGAAAAGGATACTTCTGAACAAGTTATAGCAAAAATTCTTGAAGATTATGGTTTTAACATGAAAAAAAGAGATGGAACTGATTATACTGAAGCCAGTGTGAAAACACTTTGAAATACGACTACTCAAATGGTTCAGGAAAAATATTTTCTAGAATTTAACATCAAAATTGATCCATTTAAAGAGATATTACCTATAAATTTGCTAGATTGGCCAGGGATACAAAACGTAAAAAGCAGAAACCAGAAACCAGAAAAAGAAGTTCTAACGCGTTTACCAAAGAAGAATTAATGGAAATGGTAGAAAGCTATTCTGAAGATAATCCTGATGGGTTACAAAAAAATCTTTTTCATTTATGTTCGTTCGAATTAGCATGGCGTGGAAATGGAGCTGCTAATTGTGATATTAATTACTTTAAAAAAGAATATGATAATAAAGGTAATTTTACTGGCAGGGTAGAATATAATCCAATCTTTTCCAAGACGACACAAGGAGGATCAAAAGCTTTATCTGGCAGTAAGTGGCTGGTAAGAAATAATGCTAACAACAATTTGTGTCCCGTTCGTTTATTTTTAAAAATTATTGAAAAAAGAGAATCCAATCCTTATCTAACAACAAGATTATTTTTAACAGTACATCCAAATTGGGAGAAAGGAATATGGTACAAGAATTCACCATTGGGAATTAATATAATTTCAAAGTGGACGAAAATATCGGCAGAATCAATTGGTATAGACACAAAACAAATAAAAATAACCAATCATTCACATATAGTTTCTGCAATATCTGCATTAGCAAAAGAAGAAGTTGGTGAACAAGAAGTAATTAAGCTTACAGGTCATTCTCCTGCCCATTCTTTGAAACCATATTTACAATTAAATTAAGAACACCATTTCCAGCTTATAGAGAACCTTCGAGAAAATAAAAATAAAGAAAAGGAATCCTCAGTTTCTAACTTAAATTAATCACAGGTTATGATGCAAAACAATCCCCAAAATAATGCTACAACGTACAATTATAATAATTGTACTTTTTACATAAATAAGTAATTTTTTTTCATAATGTTATTATTTTTTTGGCTTTGTATAATTGAAGTTTGCAATAAATAAAACGTTTAAACATATGATTTTTTAGTTTTTCTCTCGTGAAATAGTCATGTCGAATACCACTCAATTAAAAATTTTGTAAGGTAAAATTTTTCTCTTGTCGTATTCAAGTTTGTTGCTTTAAGGTTATTTTTCTCATGACATTTAATCCAAAACCACTCGCCTGACGGCTCGTGGTTTTGTTAAAAATGTCATTCGCAAAATTGCCAAGCAACAAACTTTCATGACAATCGAAAAATTTTGCCGACAAAATTTTCACTCTCGTGGTATTATATATAAATAATTATCTAATTTTGCATTTAACTTTTAACGCCGTATTTATTGGGAGAAATTCGAGATTGGTGAATTATTGACTTTTGAAAAATAAGTGAGATCAACTCAGATAAGAATAACATAATATAGTCCAAGAAAATAAATGGACAAATTACAATCTGCAATAAATAAAATATATACACTGCTTTCGATTTAACAATTATTGGTATTTAACATTGTTGCCGACAAAAATTGGGAATAGCTTTTACAGATAAATACATTAGGCAACAGCTAACTGCGCACAATTATTCTTCTCTCTCTTTCAAGTGTTTTTCTCATATTTTCCTTGTCACACTTGTGTAAATCGCATGGCTCGACTAGACTTTTCGCAATCTGCATATCATCTTTATCTTACAAGATTTCTTCCATGGTGTATTCATATTCTTACTCTTAACGAATTACTCTACTCTTAATGGTTTGCTTTCAAGAGCTCCATTGGGATATCTTTGGGTTCGGTACCTTTTTATGGCCAATATTTTTTCCACCAATTTGCAGTATATTTGGAGTTCCATAGTTCGAAACTTTGTCTCCTTTATAAATAACTCACTCTGTTGATGCATCGAATGGTTGTAAAAACGTTCAGTGCTTAGTTTACTGTGTCAAGGAGAAAAGGAAGTAACTCCACCCTAATTTCTGGCTCTTTAATAGCCACGTTATTTGCTATTTCAACTGCCAGGAGAACAAAAATAGATTTATTAATAGGCTATTTTTAAATGCCATTTTAAAAACGATTCATTGCCGATCGATGACTCAAAATCATCAAATTACATGCAGCGAAAAACGTTTTTTTAAGATTTCATCTGTAACATACGAGGTGTAACAAAAAATATGGTAACTACAATTTTATATTTTTTAATGGAAATGCAACTACATGTCATTTGCTTATTTATGTATTTATTTACGGGTAACATCCAGTATTTTATAAAAACAAGGACAAAATAGGATAAATGTGTAAAACAAAATTTAAGCTTAATATAAGTAAAAACAATTATGACAAGGAACTCAGCGAACAGTAACAACAAAAATTAATAATCACAATACAATATTCAATAAATATGTGAGCTAATATTAGATTTTAATCCAAAAATGTAGACAACTTGCAAATTTATTTATTAAAACCAAAACCAAATTTATTATTATTGTGCGGAGTAGAATTCAATGAGACCTCTGACGGAAAAAATTGTAACTGTCGCAACGAGTAAAATAATTCGTTTTGCATTGTTTTTGTATTATATTCAAGTCAACGTAATTACCGTAAATTCGTACTTTATTTGTTCAATTTTGCGTCAGTGACAAGTTTAAAACTGTGTTTTTCTATTTACCTCATCTGTCATCAATTCCGAGGTAATATTCTTATATAATCAGATATATTATGGAAGAGGTTATGTTATTCTATTTTTTGTTTTAATTGCAGATCAAAGAGAAAATAAGTCGGTATTAAATATTAAAAATATTACTCAATACAAACCTATCTTCCCTGCAACTTTTATAGATATAATTATATCAAAAATAAAATAAAAACACGAAATCAGACCTGAAACTAAACAGTTAGTTGAACGCTTGTTGTAGGTACTTTTCACATATATCAACCATACCTATTACTCCAAAAATAAAAATAGTAGGAGTCAAAATTTAGTTTAACAACACAAAATACTAAAGTACAATCAAAGAAAAAGCAAAAGTTTTACAAAACACACGCTGAAAATAACTAAAACAGCAAAATAAAACCACTTAAATATCAAAGGGCTTATACGGCAGCTGATTTGTTTACTCATTGCTAAGGTGACGTTGACATTTCAGAGCGCCATCTATCGAATTCTACTTTTCCCAATTGCCGTCTCAAGGGTGGAGCGAGGTATGAAAGGTATCTGACTGAAAAAGGTCCTTCGAGAAAGCGTAAAAGCACTTAAATATCAGATTAAGGCAGTTCATACTGCATTAGTTGAACTAGTGACCGCCCGTTTCCCTGGGGGGTATTCCATGACCCCCAAATCCACCGGTAATAATCGTTCAAGATAGTGATGAGCAAAATTGGTCTGAGTATTTCCATATACCTCTCTCTTTCAAAATTTACAACAAACAATATATTTAAACTAGAATGGTCAAAGATAATTAAATTGCTGTATATTTAGCACTGGACATTTAATAAAACACGTTTAACTATAACCAATTAAATGTTGTATTACTTCCTTTCGTTTCAATAGAAATAAGGATGTTAAATTTATTTATAGTTGAAATTTCAAAATTCCGGATATACCTAACAAATAAATAAATTCCTTCCTGTTTGCAACACTTAAAATTCTGGCATAATTCATTTATTCAGAATCGGAGTAGCCTAAACATTAAAATAACTGTGGGTGTTGGAAGGGAAGGCATCAACTTTCTTTATTTACCTCGTATAATATCTACCATTTTAGATCTGGAGGAAATTTAAAAGAAATATTTGCAAGTAGTTAGAATCCACTTTTTACTAAATCAGCTTTAGTAAGTTCATGACATGTGTACCACCCTGTAATAAATAAAATACATGTTCTTTTCGTTCGCCCACCGTGTATAATGTATTTCGTTTTTCAAACTACATTGAGTTTCTTCAATTAATCGATTGAAAATGACGTCCCTGTGTATCTAAGCGATCCACCTTATGTAAACTGACTAACTATGTACATAATAATGTGATGGTTATTTCAAATATTAGTTGCGAAACTTACAAAACATCACATCCGTGTGCTTGTGTTCGCACATTCCCAATAAAAATTAATTCTGACGCCTAAACTATTCCGAGGAATTTTAATTTCGTTTAGGCGATCGTACCAGGGGAGATCGCGAAGTATATTTTAATTTTATCCAACAAATTTACTCATAACATCAAGGTTGTATTTTAAGCAGTTTTTAAAAAGTTTCTACATATCCCTTATCGGTTCTAAAGTAGGGTTTTACTAATTTACAAACAATAGAAAGAGAAGTTCTACTGCATGTATTTGTTAGGCAGTGTAATTATATTTATATGGATAGGCAGTTGACTGGGTTGTATTAAACAATGTCAATTATCTTCAAACATATTTAGAAAATAAAAGGAAACAATATAAAAATCTCAGTTCAACCTTTAGGCTTTCTGTGCTATTGGTTTATTGAACAACTCTGTACATTATTTAATACTTCCTCTATAATAAAGCCCGAAACTACGCTTTATACTTCTGCAATTACTTTTTTATTTACTGTACATAATTTGAACATGTGGCTTCATTATTTCGTGAGTGAAAAGACTGTTTTTAAGTGGTAGTTGAAGTGCTGAAATTTGTTATATACCAATGATCCGTAAAAAAATTTAATTCTGATGTGAAAAGAGTCTCTTTGTTTTTTTTATTGTTGTGACTAACTTGGAAAGTTTGTTAAAATAATTTGAAATCCTCTATAACTGGGGTCCAAACTTATCCAAGTTAATCTAGTTTATATAAAATCATAACAATAATAATAAAAAATAGAATAGTATCTGCCCCTTGTAGAAGAAAATTAGACTGATGTGTCACCAAGATACTGTCAAAATAACCCCAATTATAGTCTCAGCATCAGGTTTAATTCCAAAGGCTCTGCTCAAAGCAAAAGACCCACCCCCAACACATACAGTGTGGAAACCACTTATGGAATAAAATTCTTTTTGTCATTATTTTAGAAAATTATAAAAAATGCCGAGACACGTCAACTTTTGAATTGAGTTGTGCGTTATGTAAACATAAATTTAAATGTACAGGGTGATTCACGCGCCATAGTCGGTGTTGTTTTTTTAATGAAACACCCTGTATATTTGCATATTTTTGAAATCCTCTCAATGAACCGATTCCAACAAACTAAATAATGTATGGTCAATTATGAATTATACAGGGTGAAATTTTAAAATTAATAATTTATTTCACTTGAAATATGGTACTTTCTTAAATTAGCTAAATATGGATTCATCAAAAATCTGAACTAACTAACTATTAGACGTATTTGTATATTGAACAAAACTTGCTACGCCCATGAATTTTATCATAAGTACCTAAAAATTACCTAAAAACGCCAATAATTTGACAAAATCGGTAAATAATGTGGATTGTTTTAAATCGGTGAATAATGTGGATTGTTTTCTATTCTGTCAGTTGTTGATGTGTTGACAGTTTATACTGAAAAAGTAAAATCTTTGTCAAACACTCTTTCCTTGTCGACATAACAATGAAATATTTAACTGAGACTCACCGAATTGAGATTTTAATGATGATCGGGTACGAGAATAACTGCAGAAATCAAGTTGAAGTGGCAAACTTATTTAATCACAGGTATCCCTAATTGCCTAATATTTCACAAAGTACTGTGTCTAAAATTAATGCACAATTCAGAGAACTTGGACATGTCAAACCATTGAAAAAAAAACCACACTTCGTTGAAGATGATGTGAAAGTGGATATTTTGGTAAGTGTCGAAGAAAATCCAACTTCAAGTACACGTCAAATTGCCCGTGAAAATAATGTTAGTCATACAACTGTTCTAAGGTGTCTTCATAAAGAAAAACTTCATCCCTACAAATTAACTTTTGTGCAGGAGTTAACAGAAGACGATCCAGATCGTAGAATGGATTTCTGCGAAAGATTGATGAATAAGCTGAACAGAAATGAGATAGCTCTTGGTACCATTCTTTTTTCTGACGAATCAACATTCACATTGAATGGAGAGGTAAACCGACAGAACTGTAGATATTGGTCAGCAGAGAATCCTAATCGGATGCGTGAGACACATACTCAGTACCCTCAAAAGGTGAACGTTTGGGCCGTTATCATAGGCGACCATATTATTGGTCATATATTTATAGATGGAAATTTGACAGCTGAAAAATAATTAAATACTATGCTTAGAAATCAAGTTATTCCTGCGTTGGCATACTTATATCCCAACGCAATAGATCCTAGCTTACCGAATGAAAATGTTTGGTTCCAGCAAGACGGAGCAACACCCCATTATGCTTTAATGATAAGAACTTATTTAGATGAAATCGTCCCCAATAAATGGATTGGACGAAGAGGTACTGTTGAGTGGCCAGCTAGATTGCCACACCTTAGGCCGTTAGATTTTGACCATACATTATTTAGTTTTGTTGGAATCGGTTCATTAAGAGGATTTCAAAAATATGCAAATATACAGGTTGTTTCATTAAAAAAACAACACCGACTATGGCATACTTGCGTGAATCAGTGTTACAAGTATCAAATACTCAGCAATAGAAATATTCACAGAAAAAAGAAAAGAGGAAGGTAGAGGAGGAGTTTTAGTCATCGTTAAGCGACCAACTTTCCCCACGATCCTGGTTACAACTAAAGGGAAGCTTCAAAAAATATCCTCTTGTCCATTGAGGCAAAATATCAGGTATATTTTTTGCCAGTTTTTAGTCACTAGTTTTAAAATAAAACCTATGGAGATTCATACTTTTCTTCTTTTATTTGTTTTCGAACACGATTATTTTATCTCGCACTCTGTATAAAACTAAATATACATATTTTCTCTTTCTTCACAACAATATTATACAATAGTTAACGTTTCTGGTCCATAATAGAGAATCTTGCATTCGTCGAATTAAAAAAAAACAATCGTCTCTTGAAATGTTTCTCACCTAAGCAGCAGGTAGACGAAAAGAAAAAACTGGTTATTATTCAAAATTCCATTTCTAAACATGACGTCATTGTTTTAAACTATCGCTCCGTATGTTTTTTTAACAACTTTTAAAGGTCAAATGAAAAATTCAGTCCAACGGAAATAGACGTGTATATGTGAAAATTATCCATTATGGGAAGGCTGAAAAATTAGCAGATATACCTTCAGGTTTTCGGTAGAAATTAGAAGATTTATGAGCGGCTCCTCCACATTTCTAGCGTGAATCTCCACATTCTTAAACACAATCCTTTGGGTTTTTGTGTGTTAAATTTGCAATTCTATCTACACAATTTTATTCCAAGCTTCGACTTTCAAGAAACTATCTACTCTTTCTTTTAGCTCCTTCTTATTCTTTGTCTCCATAGTTAATCCTCTTCTTCTATTTACACTTCCTGTTGTAAGTTGTAATCCTTCTATCGCAGAAGTAACTTGTTGGTATTTTGCTTCTCTTCCTTGTGTTCTTTTTGCTGCTTTCGTAATTCATTCAGTTCTTCTCTTATCAATCTCATC
Source organism: Galerucella pusilla (assembly GCA_910591695.1). NCBI lineage: Eukaryota > Metazoa > Arthropoda > Insecta > Coleoptera > Chrysomelidae > Galerucella > Galerucella pusilla. Next base: position 9,006 of record CAJUYI010008694.1, read on the forward strand.
TCCTTGCTACTTTTCCCTTTATCTTTTTCATATCCTCCATCCTTCACATCAGCCATAAGATTTCTGAACATGTTGGTGTTGTTCCTATAATTGTTCATTCAGGGTGTAGATTACACGCTTCAGTTTTTTCGAGTTTCTCAAAGAATAATTGGGAAGTTTAAGTTTTAGATGCCTATAACTCGGAAACCAGCTATGATTTTATATAAATATTGATTGACACTGATTTTAAATAAACTGCGACGTCTTTTATTATACAATAAATTAACTAATACGTGTTAATTATTTAATTTAATGTTATATTGTTATTACTTTTGGTGTTATTAGATAATGGAAAATAAGCAAACAAAAATTGTTATTCCACCAATATTTGTAATAAAAATGGAAATTTAATTACAAAAAACTTGGCAAACAAAAATCTGACATCATCCAAATTTAAAAATAACACTCACCTATAACCTTGGTGGCGCAAAAAACCAATTGAATATTTAGTTACTTCACTTTTACCACAAATAAAAAAAATTCAATTGAATCGATTAAGTTATTTAGTTTCGCAAAAATAAATAAATTCAGTCGCGCGTTTTTTGTTAGATGATGTTAGCAAAACAACTACTGAAGGCGCGCAGTTTGAGTTTGAGTTTTCGTTAAGTTGCGCGCGGCAAGGAAGAAGGATATCTGCGATTGTGTTGTGTAAATCGAGTGGAACGTCATAATCGTGGTTTTTCGCTATTTCTCGTTTACCTTTTCATGCCCATAATAAATTGACCATGAAAACACATCAGAAGGAATTGACCATATGGATCATGATATAGCGTATTATAAAAGAATATACGGTAGGCCAATCTTTGAGAGTGAAACATGAAAGATAAAAAAAAATTTTCATATTTCATTTTGTGCGATGAACGAAAGAAATGTTTCAAATATGTTATGGAAATAAAGCGAGATTTTGTCACGTACTCCAATATAATTTTATTTAAAAATTCCTTTTACGGTGAGTGTCTTTGTTAACTGTTAAGTTTTTCTTATCGTTTCAGGAACTAAATTGACGCAATAACCTATTTCGCTATACGCTAAATGAAACACTTATCCAGTCACGGAGTAAATCAGATAACTATAGACACGCGATTAACTAATCTTTTGGAGATATATTCACATTTTCTTCATGATAAACAGTTTTCCATCCGATTGGATGAAAATCTACAGATTCTTAACGATTTCTTCTTGCATATACCAGACATACTTTGCTATCGTTGTAGGATACCTCGACTGTACTATGCCTATGACATATAATCAGTGCCTGATTATGGGGGGGTTTGGTGGTTAAAGCCCTGGGCCTCTTATTTTCTTAATTATTGCGGGGGTGATAGGTCTTTCAGTACCCTAGTTACATTAAAAACAAATATCGCTCTGCAATGGAGGATATTAGATTATCATAACTCTCGCTACTGTCAATAGAATACACTTTGGATATGAAAAAAAAACAGACTGTGGCAGTTGACTTATCGACCCAAAAAACCCCTCGGGAAGAATTTGGAGCATTTTTTATGTCGACATTTTTTTGCCAAAAATTTTGAAGGTATGGAAATATCTTATAAACAGGCTTCCGCTAACTCCATTGTCGCTTGTAATTATCGTTTATCCACTGGTACATGTAAAATTCTCCGCTGAATCGAATGCCGAAGACTAGAACGTTCTATCTATCAAATT
>CAJUYI010008695.1:0-10708 GCA_910591695.1 Galerucella pusilla
ACAATTTTTCTGTATTGTGAAAAATAAAGGTACTTTACTCTTGAGTAAGATTAATATTTTTTGACAAACCTCGTATACGGCTCAAAATAAGAAATCTGTAACGATTGCATTTGAGGTTTTAGATAATGCAGAACTTTTTATGAAGAATACCTGTTTTTCATAAAATCAATATTAACATAGTTTTCCATATGTAGCCAACTTACGCGGACACACTGTATATCGATTAATCGTTTGATCGATTAATTATTAATTATTTTTCGATTAATCGATTATTTTGCCCACCCCTAACTATTACTGCTTGACCTTATAAAAATTCCAATAACTCTCTATTATCTCTGGCGAACAACGTATATTATATTATCTTTCATCTATGCAACGGGCACATCCTTACTATACTTTTATTGAGGATTTATTCAATATATTCGTGCCTATAGTTTTATTTTACCTCATAATATGGTGAGCTCGGAATACGACAGAATAATGTGTAAAAAGCGGTTCAATATTTTCAATAAATATGAAAGAATAAATCAAACTTTTATTTTTATCGTTGATAATAAATACCTGTTGTATCGTCCAACAAAAATTCCTCGTTGGTGTGTGAATCTGTTATCAGATAGCTCGAAGCGTAATTATCTGAAAATTCTATTGCGATACTTTCCTGGATATCTAAAATAATTAAAGTACATCACACTCGGTTTTGTGTAGTATACAGTTAATACTTACTGTTATCAGGAAAATAGCCAGGTATACAATTTCTATCACGTTTTTCTGTAAAAAAATACAAAATTATTTATCTGGTATTAAAGAAATAACATAAACTTGCCCAGTGCTTCTTTTACAACTGCATTTGCATATTCAGTATCCAATCCTGGTATTTTCAACAAAGGTATAGCTGTTGCTGAAAGTTTAGCAGTTTTACACATGGTAGGCACTCTATCACAATCTCTAAAGTGAAGATCACAAACTGCATACTTATTATAAATCATATCAGTCGATAACAAATCATATCCTGGAGGTTTTATGATTTTGATCCAGGCTTCAAAAATTTCGGGTTCTTCTTTTGGAAAATAGTGTCTAGTACTAGAGAAATCATTGCAGAACTCTACGCAGCATCGATGTTTCTTTTTTTTAGATTCTACTGCACCATCTTCATAAGTTTGAGTGGTGTGCATTGCATTGAAATCATCTATTGGTTCAGATTCAATTTGTTCTACAAAAAAACAAAGATTTTTTAAGTGAATACAATTACTTAATTATATTATGAATTACCTTTAAGCAATGGTATGAAACATTTACTTCTTACTGGTGGAGGTAAATTAAGAGATGGAACACATGTTTTTAAAATGTACATATTAGAGGCATGATCTTCTATTCGAAAATGAGCGTGGCAAACCCTGTCGGATTTGAAGACAATGTTTGGGTCCTTACGAAATACTTTTCCATTTCCACAAAGATTTATCCACTCTTTATAGCGATTCATATCCTTTTGTGGATTAGGAAATCGATGCATTGGAGGACGTGGATCTTCGCAATTCAACACTGCACATGTTTTAGATCCTGGCATTGTTAAATCGCAAAAACAATATGATACTGATGCTAACTCAAACTATCAACGGTCCACTAATTTTAACCATATAAACAAATCTCAACAATGTATACAAAAATACCAAACAACAAACACAAGCAAGACGGGTGACAATTATGAATTAAGGTTATGGACACTAGTTCATGTTCATGGAGTATTGGCTGGTGGCCGGAGTATGCTTTATTATAAGACCCCTTCTTCTTTTTTCATAGTAAGATGAGTACGCCTACAATTCAATAGATGGCTGATAAAACAGTATAAAGTTTCTGCATTGAATTGCCTATCTATCTATCCTGTTTAATTACGTATGGTTATGGTTTATTTCTATCAAAATTTCTATATTTTATAATAAATAAAAGATGCACATCAAGTATCCTATATTATTTTATTTAATTATGTTAATTAATAAAATTAATGGTGGTGTAATGCATAGTCATGCTAATGAGGTAAACAAAGAGAGGGAAATTGATGGAGCATATAGTCCTAGAGACCATGGTCATTATTCAGAAGAAGGAGATCATTATTCTGAATTCGATCATGAAGCGATATTGGGAAGTCACAAAAGTGCTGAAGAATTCGATCATTTATCTCCGGAAGAAGCTAAAAGACGCTTAGCGATTCTTATAAAGAAAATGGATCTCAATAACGATAATCAAATTGATAGAAACGAGTTAAGAGCTTGGATAATCCGTTCTTTCAAGTACTTTTTCGAAGACCCTATATGATTGTGCATTTCAATGTTTTTAATTTCAGGATGTTGTCTGAAGAAGAAGCTAGAGATAGGTTGGAAGATGCAGATGAAGATAATGATGGTAAGGTTACTTGGCAAGAATATATAGCCGATACATATGGCATGGACAACACTGAAAATACATTTGATATTGGAAATGAAAATCAGCATGTAAGTTATAAATCAATTCATAAAATAGTAAAATTATTTTTCAATTTCTTGTAGCTGATTCAAGATGACAAAAGTATGTGGAAAGCTGCAGATGCAAATAATGACGGTGTTCTTGATTCCAATGAATGGGTTTCATTTTCCCACCCAGAAGAACATCCTGATATGCTTCCTATAATTTTAGAACAAACTTTAAAAGATAGAGATAAGGATGAAGATGGTGCCATTAACTTTCAGGAATATATAGGAACAAGAGGAAATGATATTAGTAAAGATGATTTAATTGCTGAAAAAGCTAAATTTGACGATCTATTAGATAAAAATAAAAACGGAAAGTTGGAAAGAAATGAAATTTTGTCCTGGGTAGTACCTAGTAACGAGTAAGTTAATTTTTATAATAAATTACAAAATAATAATTTTTTTTATATTTAAAGTGAAATAGCCTTGGAAGAGGTAGACCATTTGTTTGCTCATAGTGATGACAACCACGATGATATTCTTAGTTTTGAGGAAATCCTCGAACATCACGATACATTTGTTGGTAGTGAAGCAACTGATTACGGTGATCATTTACATAATATTCATCATTTCGATGATGAACTATGATAGTGTTGAATTTAGATTTGTAAGTGTAAATTATTTATTTTATATTTACCAATAAGGTATTACCAAAGGAGTCTTTATTTTTTTAGTATAATATTTAAATTTGACATTTATTTTTTAAGCTTTGGTAAATATGTAGCTCAAAACTAGAGTTCCTCTCCGTAATATTGGATTTAATAATATTATTGAGTAATAGAAAACAGTAGAAAAAAAATTACATTCATTTTCAGCTGCAGTTCAGGTTCTACATATTTACCTCCTTTATTTATTCAAATTCTCTCTTTTTTTATGTCAGTATTAAAACGACTTTGTAGTTTGGAAATATCTTGACAATGACCAGTACACAAATATATTAAATGCACATATCTGTATTTTATAAACCATTTCAAAAAAAATGGATGTAATGGATTGGATTCAAAAAGACACATAATTACTAGGTATTGTCAGTGGACTGTTATATCTATTTATTATTTTCAGAATCATGTACTTACTTCCCACATATGATCAAATTAATTGATAAGTATCTTGTTTTTCTTTTACAACTACTCTTTGGGCTACAGGTGTGATAATTTTTCTTCTGAAAATAATTTTATTTCACTAAGAAATAGTATTTTTACAATTGTATCAATTATTTTGATCTCTAGCAAAATTATTTATTGTGCCATAGTTAGATTTAATATGTAATTAAGTGTAAATAAAATACTTTAAAGGCCGTTTGACATGGAACACAAACATTTGAAAATTTATTTACCAGCATCTGTCAATCTACGACCATAGATATCATACTATTCTGAAATTAGGAACGAACATTGACATTGAGGAAATACCGCGTCCATTGTTTTCAGATGGTTTTCAGTGTTGTTCCTGGGCCCGTATTCTTAAGGGACTACTGAGAATCTCACCAATGAGATTGATGCATTACGGGTTGCCTGAAACGAGAAAGATTCAATCTCTCATGATTCGGACCGATAGAGAATCTCACCAAAAGCGGTGAGAAGCTTAAAAACATGGGTATTGGATTTCGTCCAGTGATATTGCAGATCTCACTATTTCCTTTGAAAATTCGACAAAGAAACTCTTATGTTTTAGGCAACCATGCAATACACCTATCTCATTGGGGAGATTCTCACTAGACCCTTGAGAATTCGGGCCCTGCTATTACGTTCGTAATAGATCTATTACCTTTTACAAAGATTACAGAATAAAAATATAAGATGTTTCACTCCAGGGCGGTTTGATTCAATTTGCTCTCCCAAACGGAAGCCGCTCTCATAAATCATGTTTACGACTCGCTTTTGTTGTCAATAACGAGACCGATAGATAAATCCGGTTAGGTACTGGGTTTTTTCGTTGTTTTTTTTTAGTTTTTTATTTCTTATTTTCTGATATTTCTATACATAGTTACACTTCGATCAACCCGGTTTGGGTCTGGGTTTTCTTGTTTTTTTTTTTAGTTTTATATTTCTTATTTTTTGATATTTACATATTTATTTCAATATTTTTATGTTACTACTAAACTTGGCAACGTTGGAATATGTCGGGAAAATAAACTCTAGTCTGAGAAATAACTCAAAATTTTGAAATTTCATAACTATAAATAAACCCCTTTATCCTCTGTTTATTTGCAAATAAAAAGAAGAAGAGTAGTCTATTGCCTTTTTCAACATTCTATTACGTTTTTGCGTGGTATTCTGTTACCATAAATTTTTTCCTAGGAACAGCACTGATTGTTTTATTAGACACATGTCTTCCAGGTATGAAAAACGGGCTACGCAGATGAGGGGGAGCTGAAATATTTAAATTATACAAGGTAAGTTTTAACGATATATTTAAAATAGTAATTACATTTATACTTGTTTACATAAATCAAATCACTGTCAAGAATGACAAACATCACTGAGTGTATCAGTTGAATCAACCAAGAAACTTGATTTGACAGATGGCAGTTTATTTCTGTCGACGAGTATGGTAGAGGAAAATACGTTTATTATAATTTGACATTTATTTAATGGAATCAATAAATATAAATAGTATTTTGATAAATAATTTCTTAATTCACCATATATAGTATGTATGTTATAAAAAAACCGTTTAAAAGAATTAATTTAGAGATGTTTTGTAACAGAATATAATAAAGTAAAATCCCAAAAGTGTATAATTTGCTGGTAAGTTATATAATTATACTGCTAACGGTAACTGTTAAAATTACTATGTACACTTAACAATTAACTGATTAGATCAACAAATTTTTATTCCTAATAAATATAATTCAATATCACACATGAATTGTTTCTTCAACTTATATCTGCTTTAAAATAAAAATTAATGTGACATGTTTGATCAATTTTTCCACTTAAACTAAATCCAAGTCTTCGTTAATATAATTTCAATGCGTGCATTTTTGTTTCGAATAGTACCAGTGCAAGTTATATGATTTTTTTTTTGTTTTCCAGTCATTAGAAGCAAATTAAAAGCTTCCAATTACTCAAACCACATTAAATTGAAATAAAAACTAATAGAGATGATTATTTAAAGCGGCATTTCGAAATTAATATCTAATTTAGCATCGCGCGCCAAACTAACAATATTAGACAGCTTGACTGCTAGCCTCGCAGCTTCGTCCAAGTTATCTACCGGAAGAATTTTTAAACCTGACGCCGCGATCAAAACTTTAGCGTCATCTACATTAGTACCTTGTAATCTACAAATAATCGGCATTTTTAGACTTAGTTCTTTAGCAGCAGCTATAATACCTTCAGCTATTACATCACACCTCATGATCCCACCGAATATATTGACTAGAATAGCGTGTACTTTGGGATCGGCTGTGATGATTTTAAAAGCTTCTTTGACAGCTTGAGCGGTGGCGCCACCACCGACGTCCAAAAAGTTAGCGGGAGAACCGCCGTGAAGGGAAATAATGTCCATGGTTGCCATTGCGAGACCTGCACCGTTAACCATACATCCGATGCTACCGTCCAAAGCGATGTAGTTCAAATCGAACTTGGCGGCTGCTACTTCTTTTTCGTCTTCTTGTGTCCAATCTCGTAAGCTGAACAGTTCTTTTTGTCTAAACTGGGCGTTGTCGTCAAAACGGAATTTGGCGTCTAAAGAGAAATCTACCAAAATGGTACAAGTATTGAATTATTTATAACTCTATTTTTGATGTTATACTTAAAGATTACATTTTATTTAAGCCACTTTAATTAATTTGAGATTAAAAAATAATTATAGAGATTATATAAAAAAAAACGGTCATGATATACAACAGGTCATTATGGATTTTCCAAACAAAAATTGTGCTCACGTGTTCAGTACACCCTCTCGATCTCTAAACACAACTCCGTTTTTGGCGCACGCTTCTAATTATTTTGCTACTGGCGTTTAAAGTAAGCAAATTTTCCCATATACACTTCTCCCGACGCACCCCAATCCACTGAACAAACTTCTCGAAAGCGAAAAGGAGCTGGCGGTGTTGCCAAGCTAGTTGGAATACTATTCAGTGGGTATTTTTATGTACCTTAGTCCCGTTTCAGATGGACGCGTATGGAACGCCCGCGTACCATACGCGTGAGGTCAGATATCATAAATTAAATGTAGGTTTTCAAATGGACGCGTAGAGCGGATTGCCGTGAGCGCGCTTCAATTCATACGACGAGTAAACGAGTGTATGTAGTTGAGAGTGCTTCTCATTGTTGCCGATTCTAACCAATATTTACGTTGTGAACAGAAAATGGCTAATGATAATAGGTTTATCGATACTGAAATACTTATTAGCGAAGATGAACAGAGACCCAATTTATGGGATAGTTCGAACGAAGAATATAAACATCGGGACTTACGGCAAAAAGCCTGGGATGATATAGGAAAAATAGTAATTGATCAATCAATAGGGTGTACCCATATCCTTCCCTTTTTTTGACTTTTTTAAAAAATGTAACATGCAGCAATGCCAACAAAGCTAGATGTTTCTCCTTGCATGTTTCTTTTGTTACTACTGTCTGCCAACGACTGTACGCCCCATGTGAAAGTAAAACCACGCGTACACATACGCGTAACCTTTACAACGCGCGCGTACCATACGCGTCCATCTGAAACGGGACTTACTACTACTAAATGTGCAGGCGAGCCTTGTCCTACAACTCAAGCCAAGGTTCCGGCACTGAGGCCACTGGCGGGCCCATTGTGCCATTCCTGCTAACTAGACATCCATGAAGCCGAGCCCTTCAAAAAGGCCACATCCTTTTTTAATGGATGTCTGCTTGTGTCTCCAGGGGCCATAACAGGGACTCCTAAGATTCGTCTGCGTAGTACAGCCCAGTGTGGACACTCTAAGAGAACATGGACTGACGTTTCGTCAGTCATGCCGCAACCCCTACATAGGGAACTTTCCTCTACTCCTAAGTGGAGGTGGAGGTGTTTTCTCATACAGCAGTGCCCTGTTAGGAGTCCTGATATCTTCCTTAGCCTACTCCTTGGTAGTTCAGTAGCTGCCCTGGCGTGTCCATCAGTCCATCCCTTCAGTAGAAGTTTGGATTGTCTAGGACCCTGCAGAGTATTCCAATGAGCGAGGTGCTGATTCCTCAGCCACTTCTTCGTCTTCTTGCGTATTTTTTGTTTTGTTAGGCCCAGGGTCGGGCCCGGGCCGCAGAAAGGAGCTGCCGCCCCTTCCGCAGCCAGTGCATCCGCCATCTCGTTGCCTTCAAAACCAGAGTGGGCTGGAATCCATTCTATCCGCACCACGTTCCGCCTTGCAAGATTACCAAGTCGTTCTCGAAATTCGTTAGCAAGTCCTGAGTTGCTGGTATACCTACTCAGGGCTTTAATTGCTGCCTGACTGTCGGAGTATAGGTTAAGCGTCGATCCACATAACCTCTGTCTAGGTTTATCTGCGCACATTCCAAGATAGCATATATCTCGGCCTGATATGCAGATACACCATCACCCAATGGTACACAAACTTGTGTTCCTGGAGTAAAACCCAGCCCCTGCTCTATCACCGGAGCATGAGCCATCTGTGTACCAGACGGTCCCATTAGGCTGTCTATTCCTCTCTTTTTCCCAGGACTCTATCCCGGATCATAGCCCTGTATGGGGTAGCGAAGTAGTACTTACGCAGGCATTCATCAGCCGCTCGAGCCAGAACTGGAATATCTTCCAGGAGCCGGAGCTTCTTGACGTGCCTGCACTCTTCCCCTCTTCGCACGTATCCCAGCCGTTTCAAGCGCAGGAAAGCCCTCCCCGCCTTAGCCTCGATCACATGGTGGAGAGGCCGAAGACCAAGGATCACCTCCATCGCAACAGTTGGTGTAGTCCTCATGCAGCCAGTTGCCCCCAAACTGACCACCCTTTGAAGGCGTGCCAGTTGCGATCTAGCTGTGACCAAGGTTACCCTCGGCCACCAGACCAGAGCCGCATATGTGAGCATAGTCAGCATAACGGGACTTACTATAACTCTTAGTTCTTTTTCCAGCCTATTTCATTATATTATTAACCGTCACTTAGTTCCGACCAGTTCTTATATACCTAATTATAATATTTCTCCACAGTTAACAGACGTACATATTTTTCTACAAGATATGATTACACCGTTTTCAAAATAAATTGTCGCGATAATACACCTATCTTCGTATTGTAACCACGAAAGTAATATTATTATATAATAGTGAAACTTTCGGAGGTGAAGGGAAAATCATCGAATTAGATGAAGCGAAGATTGGGAGAAGGAAATATAACAAAGGGACTGGACCGGACAATGGGTGTTTGGAGGCATTGAACGCGGCTCGCGAAAATTTTTTGTGGTCGCTCTGCGGAAACTTTAATTCACATTATAAAAACAAAAATTCTACCGGGTACCACTATTATCAGTGACTGTTGGCGATCATCCGACCGTTTAAGTGAAGAAAATTTTCATCACTTAACGGTTAATCATTCGGTCAATTTTGTTGATCCCGATAGTGGTGCCCATACCCAAAATATTGAAAGGTGTTGGGTAGAAGTAAGGAAATTGGTCCCGCGATTTGGCCGGAAAAAGTGAGTGCATGTTCATGATGAAATATCCTGACGAACGGGACCGATTTCAAGTGTTTTGGGATCTGGTTGCAGAGTTATATCCTCCAATGAAAATTTAAGTAAGTAGGCACAATTTTTTTGTTAATATCGATTTGTGAAACGTGAAATTTTCTTTTGGTTGGGTTGTGGTTGGGGTAGGTTTGGTTTGGTTAGGTTTATTTACTTGGAAATATATTATATTGGACTTTTTAAAACTAATTAAGTCCCTTTTATTGCACAATTAACGTTTTTTTAATACTTAAAATTTCCACAATTTCTCTAGATGGTCCTTACGATTATTATTAATTGATTCTTGAAAAGTTTTATACGTTTTTTGGTTAGGTTATGGTTGGGGTAGGTTTGATTATCAAATACCTATATGAAAAACTGCTACCCAACAAAAGGAGGTTGCAGTCCTCACAAAAATACACATATTAAAAATATTTCAATTTTTCTCAATTTCCCTATATCGCAGATAAAAAAGGCTTGGCAACATTGCAATTTATTGTTTTTTACTCATTACCATTCACAAACTCATGCTTTTGTAATTCAATTTTTCCTCTTTTTTACCCACCTAACCCCTATTCACTACATCATCCCCGTTAGCTAGCTCATTGGGAGTGATTAAAAATGCATTTTACAGTCATTTTAAGTAGTTTTCTGAAAAAATTTGCAAAAAATACGTTAAGGACCTGTTGTATACAATTACTGATAAGATTCTATTTAAGCCACCTTAATTAATTTGAGATTAAAAACTTATTATAGAGATTATATAAAAAAAAAACACTTGATTTTTATTATCAGTATACAAAAATGTTTGAACTTTGTTCCTATTAGATAATCTTGTTTGTTTATTGAAATCGTTAATAGACGAATATTATATTTAAAAACTGTCTATACATTAAAATATTCTATATATACTTACATTTTTCTCCTGCATCTTCAGCATAAGGATTAATTTCAATAAGAAGAGCATCCTTTTTAACAAATAAATCATACATTCTCAAAAGCATATCGGCAGTTTTCGCTTTTTGTGACTCTAAGCCAACCTTAACAGCAACTTTTTCTGCTTGTTCTTTTGTCAAACCTTTCATAACGTCAATAGGTTCATAAAGTATTGCATCTGGATTTTCTGCAGCTACTTCTTCGATGTTTACACCCCCTTGGGAAGAAGCAATTATAACTGGACCCTAAAAATGAGTTAACTGAATGACACTGTAAAATATAAGTATTATAATTACATTAAACGCTCGTTCCATCATAACTGCAAAATAAAACTCCTTCCTTGGAAACTTCCTTTCTGCTACCATAACAGCATTGCATATTCTACCTTTTTCTCCAGTCTGTTTTGTTACTAGGTATTGTCCCAACATTTTTCCACATATGTCTTCAGCTTCATCAGGTCTTTATAGAAAACAATATTTTTTGTAAAATAAGATAAAACTAAGCTATAAGATTTTCAGTTGAATGAAAGTATGCATAAAATATACAACTTACGAATATACCATCCTGACACCACCTTTGAGGCCATTTTTGAAGCTCCCTTTACCGCGACCACCAGCTAGAACTTG
>CAJUYI010008696.1:0-10708 GCA_910591695.1 Galerucella pusilla
ACTTGTGTAAACTGAATGGACTCGAAAGAGTTTTCGCATACTGTATAACGTTGTTTGATTCAAAAAAGAAAAATATGCTCATAAATCATAATTCTGTAGGTGGTCAAGTCTATTGTGCCCATCATCTAGTCAAGTTCTTCCATTGTAGTCATATCAGACAAGTATTTACTTCATTTGATGAAATAATCGATCATACCTAGTTTTTTTCGATTTCCCAAAAAAAACATTTTTGGCGTTTACAACGTTGTTCCAGCCTAGGGTTCAATTATGTACAGCATCACTGGAAATGGGTGTACTTACAGTTGATATTAATTTGGACATATTATCAGCTGCCAATGGAATCAGAAGCAATAAAATAGAAATAATGAATATTATATAACATAATAATTGAATTTTTGAGGGAACAGTGATTTATTATATTTTAGAAATAATTTGGTGTAAAGAGGGTTCATATTATAAACATGTAGATACATGTACATAATTTTTAATTGTCTAGAATGAAGCTTGTGCAACTGGCATTACCTTTAGAACCAGTCAAATAAGCTTTGACAAGGAGGTCTTTGATAACAGTCGGTTTTTTACTAGAATTAACAATAGCTTGGTCACATCAGTCGGATGGACTCGAAAAGACACGTAAAACGGTTATGGAAGGCAGGAAACAGATCAACATTAATTTTGCAGTAACAAAAGAAGACTTCAGAGGCAGTGTACTTCTACGGCTCACGAAAAAAATATATTGGTCCGACCAGTTCTTTTAGTTTTTGGTTAAATGAACTATTTCTTTTATAATGGGTAATAAAGGTATTTGATAGTTCGCCTAGATTCAAAGTGACCCTTTTTTCATACAACAATCTATAAAAATTCGTACTTTGCAATAAAAAATTTAAGAAGATAGGTACTGGCCTTTTGTTAAGGGTACTGGTCACATTTTGAGGTTAAGGCATAGTTGGAAAAGCCTCCTAATTACGTTAAATAATGAGAAAGGCTAGATAAAATTCCAAATTCTTTTCGCCCCTATGATTTTACTAATTTTTGTTGCACCTCGTATTTTTGAAATTATTTTTAGAAGCATACATGGCAAACTGAAAAAATTAAACAAAATGCTGCTTATAACATTAAAAAAATAATTGCTTCTGTTTACATCTCAACGCGCAACGCGTGTGTTTTACTAAAATAACCGCAAGTCAAATATATATCACCGCCTTCGTCAATCTAACAATTGTAACCGATAAATTGACTGGGTACGTCTATGGTTGAACCAAAATGTAAAAATAAAAATGTGGGAAAACATCCACAAGCATACAGGTGCAGTGTGAGCTGCCAAATATCACAAAATTCTGTTAGAAACTTGTTAGATTCAGAGAAACGGTTGAGAAAATTAGTTCAAATAGGAACAGTGCGAGACGATGATTCGCGTAAAACGGGAGTAGGGGAGTTCTTATTGTGTAATTAAAGCGGAAATTATTGGCATACAGTTTATTATAATGGATTAATTTCGATTTTGGCTTCTGTTCAAGTGTTAAGAATAGGTACTCAACGACATTCTCGACAATTAATAGTAAGCTGTTTAATTAAGTTTGAATATTATTAGATGTTAATAATTTTTTAAATAGGTATTCCACTTCACTTATGTATTGATTAAATTTTTTATAGTAATTTTTGCTAGATCACTCCTTTCAAATATTAATATTTGATTATTTTAACGAACATATTAAGCATTTTAATTAGTTTTATTTTGCTGTTTTTTTTTCACGCAATTCAAAATGTCTCTTTAATATATGTAGGTACCTACCTACTACGTACCAAATTGGGTGATTTTCCGGGGCTGAAAAAAAAGTAGTTGAGATATCATGAAATACTTTGCTTCATTTTCGAGATATGGAAGATTTTCCAAAATTGATCCAAACTTTTGATAGGATTACCGAAAGAGAGTTCAGTGCAGTACGCAATTTATTTTTAGAGGGTTCAGGATAGTAGATATTATTAGGTACTTTTAAATCGGACACCCTACATAATTTTGAGATTTTTTGTTTCCACTTTCATCTGAAATGACATTCTATGGATGACATAAAATGTTGATGTTAAGTTATACCAATATACCAATATAGTTTTTGAAAATCCAGGCACACGTTATATATTTCAAGTTATAATAAGTTTCACGTTAAATGGTATTGGCTTATCAACTGCAATAAACTACCTGGTTTAATCCCATTGTGGGCATTCTGTCAAAAATCATCAAGTAAAAGATGCAAATGTGCTACTGCTACAGGGTCGAACAAGAAATCTGAATTGTATTTTGCATAATAGGAGATATATGCAAGTAGGTACCTACATAATTTATTTGAAGTTCGTTGTCCAAGGAGCTTCGTAATTTTCCATCGAGTCACGCTCAGTTAATTACAAAGACCATCATTTTCGCCATATTTAAGTTTTTATTTCACCTAGATATATTGATTTGTTTTAAATATACATATGTATTCAAATAAAAGCATGGAATTGATTGCAAAAAATTAATTTGTAATGTTTTAATATTCAACAGTAATTTTAAACAAAAAGGAAAACATAATTGGCATTTTCCATTATTACGATCTTGTGGAATTACAAAATTTTAGGTCGCCGAGTTTTTTGCCGGTGAGTGCATTTCGTAAAATTCTTTTTTCTACTTACGTGCGGAAAGTGAATCTTTTCCGCACTAAAAAGCGTGCGGAAAGAGTCACTTTTCCGCACTAGTGCGGAAAGTAAATTTATTGACATTTGAGGAATATACTGACATTTGAATATTCAAAATATGTATTTTGTATATCCAAGTTTACCAAATGACTGAAAAATTAATAAATTTATTATAATGCTGCTATAATTTTTAATAAAAAAAAACTTATTTTTCAATAATTTTTTGATGGCCCTGGTATAAGCCTCATCAAATGAATGTCAAATAATAATAATTAATTTGTTGATATGTATACAGGGTGAATCACGACTAACGGGACGGAGGTTTATGGCGAAACGGTAAAAAATTTGAAATGTTTGTCACCTTGGTAGTTTGTACATCCATATAGGCTACATTTTAAAATTATTTTGAAATATACAGGATGTTCCAATAAAGTGTGGCGTATCAAAGTTATATTTTTTCTTAAGGAACACCCTATATTTGATTGCATTTTCTGATTGCACCCAAAAAATAAAGTACTGTTTCATAATGGTTCCCTATACCTAAATACAGAGGGTTCCGAGTTATGCGGACTTTTTTTAAAATGTAAACATTTCGAAAAAAATTAAAAACTCATTGATATAATAAATTCTAGCGAATTTCATCTCACAGCTCAATAGTCGGATATTCGTAGAATGTATTCCACGATTGAGTACTAAACATCTATTTACAGGGTTTTTAGAATTATCAGTTGAATTATTAGATCATTAAATGTGTTATAACGGGCTTATTTCAAATAGAACACCCTGTATTTCTGAAATTAATCATATTCAAAAAAATATCCTCTTTCGAATGGTATGAGGGTGTCCTATACCTAGGAATTATACTTTTCGCGCAATTCACAATTTTCTTAAAATTGTATGCTAAATCGATTTTAAAACGTCTGCAGTTCTATCTTAATTTAATACTAATTATCTTGAATAAGTTATTGTGGAGAAAAACAGTGAAACTGCTAATAAATATGCACACTTGTAGTTCCTGTGGTACACTAACTCTTTTGTTACCGATGAGTATTTGAGTACATAATAAAACAAAAACACATTATTAATAAAGCAAATACATAAATACTACGAAACGAACAACAGATTATTAAAAGCAATCAATGAAAAATTACTATAATAGCCATAACACGGATGAGTGTAAACGTTTGGGGAGGGATTGTGGGTTAATATGTTATCGGCCCGTATGTTTTTGACGGATACCTGGACAGAAGAAAATTTTTGAGTTTTTTGGAAAATATCTTCTAGATCCTTTTCGAAAACCTACCACTTAGCATCAGAAAGAAAATGTGGTTACAATTAGACGTAGCTTCAGATCACTTTTCCCACTCACTTTTCTCGTGCTGTTAGGAATTACCTTAATAGAAAATTAAGACATAAATTTCTTCGAATAGGGTTATAATAAAAATATCCTACAATATGAAATTAATAATTTCGGACGCTTTCGCGTCTATAACACCCGGTATGTATGAATAATGTGAGTACATAGTTTGAAGCCAGAATCACGTGCTGCATTGCATAAGATGACAAGCATTTCGAGCATCCATTATAGTTATTTTCCAATTTTTGCTTTTAATAATTTGTTGTTCGTTTCGTAGTATTTATGTATTTGCTTTATTAATAATGTGTTTTTGTTTTATTATGTACTCAAATACTTATCGGTAAAAAAGAGTTAGTGTACCTCAGGAACAATAAGTGTGCATATTTATTAGCAGCTTCACTGTTTTTCTTCACAATAGCTTTGTCAAGATAATTAGTATAAAATTTAGAGAGAATTGCAGATGTTTTAAAATCAATTTACTATACAATTTAAGAAAATTGTAAATTGCGCGAAAAGTATAGTACCTAGGTATAGGACACCCTTATATCATTCGAAAGAGGACATTTTTTTGAATATGATGAATTATTGAAATACAGGGTGTTCCATTTGAAATAAGCCCGTTATAACACATTTAATGATCTAATAATTCAACTGATAATTCTGAACACCCTGTAAAGAGATGTTTAGTAATCAATTGTGGAATACATTCTACGAATATCCGACTATTGAGCTGTGAGAGGAAATTCGCTAGAAATCATTATATCAATGAGTTATTAATTTTTTACGAAATGTTCACATTTTTAAAAAAGTCAGCATAACTTGGAACCCTCTGTATTTAGGTATAGGGAACCATTATGAAACAATACTTAATTTTTTGGGTGCAATCAGAAAATGCAATCAAATACAGGGTGTTCCATAAGAAAAAATATAATTTTGATACGCCACACTTTATTGGGACATCCTGTATATTTCAAAATAATTTTAAAATGTAGCCTATATGGATGTACAAACTACTAAGGTGACAAACATTTCAAATTTTTTGCCGTTTCGCCATAAACCTCCGTCCCGTTAGTCGTGATTCACCCTGTATAATGAGAAATGTTGATTTATGATTACTTTTGGGTTCTTTCCGCATGCTAGTAGAAAAAATAGTGTACCTAACACGTGCGTAAAGTGACTTTTCCGCACGCGATTGCTAAACTCCGCTAAAGCGTCGTTCGGCCATCTGCAATAGCGTGCGGAAAAGTATCACTTTCCGCACTAGTTAGGTAAACTACTATATTCGTCCGTAACTTTCCTACCATAATAGTAGGTATATTTTATTGAAATTTAATTGAAATTTACTTTAAGTGTCCAATCCATCAATCTATTTAATATAAGAAAAATCCAGTTACGGATTTAAAAAAATTATAATAAAATATTCCGACCCCAAAACAACACCCTCCTATATTAGTTTTTTTTAATGAATACCGTATTTGGAAAGAGCAGAAAAAGTTAATCCAGCGATTGGAATCCTATCTATCTACATCTACCCATTTAAAGGTTACTGGTGTAGCCCATGTCTCACTTACTCCCGGTATAACTAAATCTCCATTTTGGAAGTTACGGTTACGGCTTCCGAAGACAACGATCAAATTGTTATAAGGTATTTTTTACTTCGTTGTTTCAAATTCCATTTCATTTAATATTTCAACAACAAAAAAATGATAAAATTACTTGGCAAATGATCTGTTAAACTCATTTCACGAAATAAAAAAATTCGGATTATACTGGAATGTTTAAAAGTGGACATTTAATTTATATAAACATGAAGTCGGTGTGGGTGTATTTCGTTTTTCATATAAACTTGTATAAACTAAGAGAGATTTCTAATAGGTACATGGTGGCGGCTTTTTCAGTAAATATAATTTTAGTTGAGTAGAAGTATCTAATGAAAAAATGAGCTTGTGTAGCAATATGAACCCTGAATCTGAATTAAAAGGTAGGACGAGTTACTAATAAGAAACTATTTATAACTTCCAGAATGCTGTTAAGGCCCATTCTATACGGAGTATGTTTAAACGCGGTAGTTTATACCTACGCCGTAAGCGCGTCAGTTTGAAGGTCTTGAAAACGCCAAGTTGCCCAATCGAATTGGTATTTTTGATTTACAAAAACTGCTGCTAAAAATTTTTGTAAATCAAAAATACCACTGGTAATCTAAATTCTAAAAGTTGGGGTACCAGACTTGTTGTTTCATCCGCCATCTCGATTTAAAGGGCTATTTTTTGTCTCTTGCATAACTCGTCTATTTTCAATTTAACACGGAAAATAGTTATCACAAAAGTTCTTTTTTCTCTTATTTTTTGGGAGTCAAACCACAATAATGTCTTTTATTTTTTATTTCGACGTTTCGGTAGAGTTCCAGCTACCGTTGTCAAGATTAACTAGTGATGAAATAATTTTTGGTCCCTATCTGACACAACGAAAAAATTTGACAACTAGACAAGCAAGTTTATGACTACAAAACTTTGTTGTCAAATTTTATTAAGGTCCATTCCTTAGACAAGGACTTTCCTAATCTGAGGTCCATTCATAGTAGATCACATCTCTGGTAAAATGTGTAATAATAGTATATTAAAGTATAAGTGGATTTTTAAGCGATTTTTCGAGCACGACAGCGAAGCCAGAGTGCTCGAAATAGAGCAAGTGTTTTAAAGATCAGTTATCCACGAATACTTTACGCTATTTTTTTTATTGGTGCACTTTGAAATTATAAATACTGGTCTATAACTACTACAACAACAAGAAATGGAAATAAGAACTAAATGTCAAATGGTTGAATTCGTGATGTATATGATGTATACCTTGCGTTGTCATGGAAATGAGAAAAACATAAACTAATTTGTATTTTGATGGAAGTTCGACCTTATTGTCAATAGTCAATAGTCAATAGTATTAATTTAAATACCATTTCCTATGATTTGAAAAATCGAAATATTAATATTTCAAACAATACCAACGGCACTTTCCATTTTAATTTATCAATTTGACGTTGTTAAATATTGTTAGAATAAAAGTTTTGACGTTACAAACCACTCCTGTCAGATCAATAATAAAAAAATTGTTATTTAGACATGATTTAGAGTCTAAAGGCTTTGATGTTTGCCGCCTCACTCTTTGATGATCGCCGACACAGGTTTTTATTTTGCAATATGATAAAAAATCCTCAGTTGAACGTCTACAATCCAATAAAAGTTTCACTTGTGTCGTGGTTTCTTAAAACCACACAATGTTTTTTTTTTAATTAGGTTTTTCAAAATGTCTCGCGGGCCGCATCAAATCATACAGCGGGCCGGCTGTTGCCCACCCATGATTTAGATTTAGACCATAGATTTAGACTTCGTTTCTCGAGTTGTTGATGTTGCCACGGTAACTTTAAAACACACGCGTTTTTTAAAGTTCGATTTAAACACGCTGAGGCGTGCTTTAAATAGGTAAAATGGTTCACCAATAAAAAAAATATTTTATTTTATGACATTCTAACGATAGGATAGTCTACTAGAAATGGAATCCAGTGAAGTGCACGTTCCAGGAACGGTTTTTATTGGGATAGCGCTTTTTTCGCTTATTTTGGATATGTTGTTAATAAAACGCGTTTGTTGTTACCTTTTTGTGTATGATTATTTTTGTTTTCAAAATATGTATAACTCAGTTTGGTGATTTTGTGTATTGAAGTGTGTATCGATTAACAACTATTTCAATGATAAATCATAAGAAAACCTGGATAAAAACTTATGATGCTATCCTGATAACGCAGGTAATTGATTATTGGAAATTTCTCTTTCTAACATTGGTAACCAAATTTGACTACATTCGGCTGAAATACTAGCTACACTTTTATCTGCATTTAGTTGTATTAAAGCACTTTCTTTGATTTTTCGTCTTTTATTATTGGGCTCTTTCAATATTATTTTTGTCGAATCCCATTGAATTTGATGCCCCTCTTCCCAATCATGTTTGCAAATACTAAGATCACAAAAGTTGTTTGAAATTAAATTTCCTACAATTTTGCCTCTCATCAATTTTTTTATAGGATAGATTTTTTTTCGATTTATACCCAAAAAGAGGGGGTGAATTTTTGGTTACCGAATAACTCGTTTATTTTCAATTTGACACGGAAAATAGTTATTACAAAAGTTGTTTAAAATTAAATTTCCAAAAATTTTCATCCCTATCATTTTTTTCGTATATAGGATCGATTTTTTTCGATTTATACCTAAGAAGAGTTGGGGGTGAACCTAAAGTATTCTATAATCGCGTTTATCATTGAATGTACCTGAATGCCTACAATTATGATTCCGACTTTTTTCTAAACTTTATACTTTTGGAGCGCACGTTCACGGTAAAGGAAAAGAGGGGTGTAAATAATCAGTTTATCGAACAGTATAATTATTACAATTGAAAAAATGAATTGAACTTTTAAAAGTCTCTCGAAATTTCAATTACGTCTGTTTGGAACATTTAGCCGATGGCTCCGCAAAGTTTTCGTCGTTCGATTCTTCCTCGTACAATTGTCGACGAATTCGTCCGTAAGCTCATGAGGGTCGGAGGTGACTTGTTCTGGACGGTTTTTGTCATTACCAAGGTCATCTTCATCCAGCAGCTCTTGAATTGAAACAACGTTTTCGCACGTTTCTCCGTTGCAGTTGAGGCATAAGACGGAACATTTGAGTCCGGATTTGCGACAACCACACATTTTTCCGCACGTCGTTTTGCAATTACATGATATCGTCTTTAGCAAAAATTCTGGTGCTGGATCGGCCATTGTAGCGATAGGTTCGAGTCCACGATTAGTTTTTCTCCACCCCCATTCCGTAGCGTTGACTTCATTCTCCATCCACATTTGCACATGTAGGTACGTCCTGTAGATATGTTGTTCTGCTGCTGCCGAGGTAGGTGGAAGCGTGGCAAAATTGAATTTATTCCTCATAACTGATTTTGTGAAGCTTTTGAATATCAGATTGTCGAGTGTTTTTAAATTTTCAATGCGATCAGGAAACATTCTCCAGCTTGAGCCAAGCAATGTTTGTTAATGTTTGCCTCGCGGAACAAGCTCAGAGCTTTGTCCAGTTGTTGTTTTTCTTGAGAGTCTCTATATGAATTTCAATTTTCCTATGCTGAAAAATGAAGACGTAGTATCGCATCCGCTGAAGGCATGTAAGAACAAAATATGTTTTGCTACAGACTCTTCATATTTAAAACTTGCCGGTGAGTATTATTGTTCCGGAGTCCGTCCTCTGCCAGGTTTCTTGAAGAAAACGTTTTTCAAATGATACCCTAAAGCAGTTAGTATCGATGTCCTCGCAGATGATCATAACTTCGTCGTGATTTGAGGCTTCCTGAATTGCCGTTCCTACGATGAAAGAATCGGCGTCTGCCGGTGCCTGCTGAACAACGACACCAGAATCCTGCAAAGCTTTTTCCAAAATATCAATAAGCCTTGTCTTGTTCTTGTCATTGCCCAAAATTTTTTCCTGCGTCGTTGAAGGAAATGCGGTCGCATTGATAATTAATTCAGGCGATCGGTGCTTGGCTGCGCGTCTTCTCCGTTTCCAACCCAACCCTTCAAAACGACTGTTTTTACATCTTCAGGGTAACATTGAATACAACTACGACGTGCTTCTCGAAGTTCTCTTCACGTATGACACGTAGCTATCGGATATCGTGTTAAACATCGCGTTCGTTCGAGGCCACACAACCTTGTGCAATAAGAAGCCTCCGTCGACGACATTGAGACGTTTTTCCCCCATCACGGCGTTTTTTTAGCCGTTCTGATGCCGGGAGCACTGCAGCCTGTTGGCTTATTGTACTCTTCTCCCACATTTATTCCACCCATCCAATTATCCCCGTACTTCGGGTAGACGATATAGATCCATTGGATGTGTGCCATATACTTCGGGTGGCACATTGGCTTCTCCGAAGATTGTTTGTCTCCTCGAGTCCAGTGCCTCACAGTCAGATAAGATATAGGTTACGGCCTCGGTTTCCATGCTACAAAGTCTGCAGGTGAGGTCCCCGTTATATAGCCCTATTTTATGCAGGTGATCTTTTACCGGGGTATGACCCGTTAAATAACCTGTAATAATTCTTAGCTTATTCCTACTGATATTCAGTAGTTCTTCGGCCCGTTTTACACATGTGTCACCTTTGAATGTTATACTGTGTACCTGCTTTGGAGTCTTCCTCCACTGAAGTTTATGTTGGCTTTGTACCCATTTTTGTATTTGTCCTCGGACTACCTTCTTTGTGGTCCCAAGAGCTGGTTCTGGTCCAACATATGCTGTTGCTGAACCTTTTCTCGCGAGTTCATCAGCTTGTTCATTTCCAGAAATACCGCACCCACACTAATCTTACTTTAATGTGGTCTGCTAGTTCATTCAGTTCTTTCTGGCATTCTTCTACCAGTCTGGATGTTACCTTGCGGCTGTTTAAAGCTGCAAGGGCTGCCTGGCTGTCAGTTAGTATTGTTACGCGAGCTGCTGCATTAATGTGCTCAATTAGTGCCCCCAGTGAAATTCCCATATGATACGACTATGGCTCCTCCGCCGTATTTTCAAGAATGATCTGGAAAACGTAACATCTAGAAAAACATGGCGCATCCGCCAAAACTTCGAGTTCTAGAGGTTTCTAGAAAAACAT
>CAJUYI010008697.1:661-10707 GCA_910591695.1 Galerucella pusilla
ATTTCTACTGACTTCTATAGCAGCTAGACTAGAAATGTTCTTGGGTTGGACTAGAGTATCCTAGAATCATCCCAGGAGCTCTGATCATCAAGGCAATTGATAAAAATGAGGAGGTAAATGGATATAGCTTCTCTGAGAGTCAGTCGGTAACGAAAAGGGCATTCGGCGTCACGAAATGATGCATGCGTGAGATATTTTTACTTCATAGTCTTCTTCACTTTCTTTGTTTTCTGAGCTTCTTATTTTCATTGCTTAAAGATTGCTCCTTCATATTTCTACTTACTTCTATAGCAGCTAGACTGTAAGTATCTTTGGTCTAGACTATCCTAAAGGGATAGTGGAAAAAGGTATCGACATTCAACAATTGCGTTATGGTAAGGGTCGGGAAGTTGGAAGTGGCTAGTGAGACGTCGAGAGTCAATAGGGAATAAAGCACACTCCGACACAACTGACTGAAGGAGTTACCGAGAAATCGAACTGCCCAACTGTCAATAATCTCCTTAATGTCCTCACCTATAATAATTTGGTGAAACGTTTAATAAGGAGTGAATGATCATTCAAAAAACCCGCCTAATTTTCAATTTAGAGTCACTTTAATCTATTCAAAATGGTTGATAATACTTTTTGCATTTAATATAACGTTAAAGAATATAAATGCAAATTATTCTTGAAACAAATGTTTTTAAATCTATCATCATCAGATGATAACCACACTCTACTAACTGCGATTATAATCTCTGTAACAGTTTCGGATCGAATAATGTAGCATCAGTTAAATCTAAATGGTCGTTTTGGGAATGTTTGTTCGCTATAATAATTGGAAATACAATTACCATCATTTATGGCTTTTTATTTGGATTTAAAAACACATGCTATACTTTTGGAATGTAATAAATGAGGTTGTTGAAAATAAAGTATAATCAAAATCAAAACTGCGGTAATTTTATCCTGGCACAGGATAGCGGCAGCCATAATTTCTCCCGAAAATCGGGAGAAAAAAAGTAAAAAAAACTCAAAAAATTAGGGTAATAAGTCTGGAACAAAATTAGTAGGTGCATAGTCCTATAAATACTTCAAAATTGAGCTCAAATTTCGACCACTGCTTCAATTTTGTCAAAGTAAAGTAGAATTATTGAAAAATTCCGGAATTCCCATTCTATTTTCTTCAAAATGATATTAAAGTTTTCAATTGTTTATTATTTCTGAAAATATTGAAATTTTCTCGTTATTTCCTCTGCCCATCAAGCTCATTGCATTCCACGATATACCAAATACGTTATCTAACAATTTTGGAATTTTACATATAATTTTTTGTAATAAACAGAAAAAGAAATGATATTTCCAATTTATACTTAGCTTGAGGCATCAACTATTGGAAGTTTAAATGGGTACATCAAGCAATTTCACGTCTAAATGATTTTGGTCCAATCAAAAATCAGTCAGGTTGAAATATATCCAATATGACAGATGTGGGCAATACCCAGAATGAACTTTTTCACGAACGTCTAAGTTCATATCGAATTTAAAATGCATCATTAGTCTCAGAAATGTTTCAAGTTACGAAAAAAAGTGTAGTGTTGTTTATGTTACAAAGTTTTTAGTTGAAATTCTTTGCTATTTGAAGTTTATGTAGTAAGAGTATACAATATACAATTGACCAGCGCAAGATATAATTTTGGGGGATGACAGAAAGTAGATGAAATAATATATAATATGAACGAAAATGTTGAAATGTTTGTGGAGCTGTTATATAGATCTAATTAATATATATTTATAAAAAAAGTGTCATTACCTGACCCAAATGAGAAACTCTAGAACAAACTGAAACAATCCAGTTCAACTTGCAGTTGCATTCTGTACAAATTACATGAAAAAACATCAATGCAAATATCTGGAGGTTCAGAACAAACTAATACTGAGATTTATACAGCGTGGAAACCACTTATAGAATAAAATTTTTTATGTCATTATTTTAGAAAATTATAAAAAATGCCGAGACCCGTCAACTTTTGAATTGAATTGTGCGTTATGTAAACATAAATTTAAATGTACAGGGTGATTCACGCAAGTATGCCATAGTCGGTGTTGTTTTTTTTATTGTAACACCCTGTATTTTTGCATATTTTTGAAATCCTCTTAATGAACCGATTCCAACAAACTAAATAATGTATGGTCAATTATGAATTATACAGGGTGGAATTTTAAAGTTAATAATTCATTACACTTGAAATATTGCGCCAATAATTAGACAAAACCGGTAAATAATGTGGATTGTTTTAAATCGGTAAATAATGTGGATTGTTTTTTATTCTGTCAGTTCTTGATGTGTTGACAGTTTATACTGGAAAAGTTAAATCTTTGTCAAACACTCTTTCCTTGTCGACATAACAATGAAATATTTAACTGAGACTCACCGAATTGAGATTTTAATGATGATCGGGTACGGGGATAACTGCAGAAGTCAAGTTGAAGTGGCAAACTCATTTAATCACAGGTATCCCGAATTAACTAATATTTCACAAAGTACTGTGTCTAAAATTCATGCACAATTCAGAGAACTTGGACATGTCAAACCATTGAAAAGAAAACCACACTTCGTTGAAGATGATGTGAAAGTGGATATTTTTTTAAGCGTCGAAGAGAATCCAACTTCAAGTACACGTCAAATTGTCCGTGGAAATAATGTTAGTCATACAACTGTTCTAAGATGTCTTCATAAAAAAAAACTTCATCCCTACAAATTAACTTTTGTGCAGGAGTTAACAGAAGACGATCCAGATCGTAGAATGCATTTCTGCGAAAGATTGATGAATAAGCTGAACAGAAATGAGATAGCTACCATTCTTTTTTCTGACGAATCACTATTCACATTGAATGGAGAGGTTAACCGACAGAACTGTAGATATAGGTCAGCAGAGAATCCTAATTGGATGCGTGAGACACATACTCAGTACCCTCAAAATGTGAACGTTTGAGCCGGTATTATAGGCGACCATATTATTGGTCCTATTGATATAGACGTAAATTTGACAGCTGAAAAATATTTAAATATGCTTAGAAATGAAGTTATTCCTGCGTTGGCAAAATTATATCCCAACGCAATAGATCCTAGCTTACCGAATGAAAATGTTTGGTTCCAGCAAGACGGGGCAACACCCCATTATGCTTTAATGGTAAGAACTTATTTAGATGAAATCTTCCCCAATAAATGGATTGGACAAAGAGGTACTATTGATTGGCCAGCTAGATCGCCAGACCTTACGCCGTTAGATTTTTTTCTGTGGGGATATCTCAAGAACAAAGTATATGCAACACAACCAACTAGCATTGTAGACCTCAAAGACAGGATAACTACAGAAATACGGAATATTTCACCTCAAACTTTGAACAAAGTTGAGGAGGAGTTCTATAGAAGACTGTGCTATTGCCAATAACTAGGTGGAGAAAATTTTGAGCCTTTATTTTAATGTATTCAAATCAAATACATCAGGTATTTTATGTATGTGTTTAATAACTAAAAATAAAAACTTCAACCTGTATAATTCATAATTGACCATACATTATTTAGTTTGTTAGAACCGGTTCATTAAGAGGATTTCAAAAATATGCAAATATACAGGGTGTTTCATTAAAAAAACAACACCGACTATGGCATACTTGCGTGAATCACCCTGTACATTTACATTTATGTTTACATAACGCACAACTCAATTCAAAAGTTGACGTGTCTCGTCATATTTTATAATTTCCTAAAATAATGACATAAAGAATTTTATTCCATAAGTGGTTTCCACACTGTATTAGTAACAAATTATCTAGAAAAGCGACAGACACCCTCATTCTTTAGGTGATGCTTGGCTTCATTTGTGACTATCTCACTTATCATAGACGAAGGAGAAGGATAGAAGTGGTGAGGTTGAAATGCACAATTAAAAGGGAAGAGTTTGAATTGGCAAAATCAGCCAGGTCTACTATAGACAGGCGAGAGAAAGCATCCAGACTACGAAGAGGAGAAGGACCGACATAAGGCTACAATTGTCAGGGATTCCATGACGGTTAGACATGCCAAGTAAGCACCAAGTGCAAACTGCCAAGATAACTCAGCGACCAACAGAGGATACCGACAATCCCTAACAAAGACGAAAAGACACGGAAGTCACCCCCAGAAAAAAAAGATTTTAGAAGACAGTTGTGCAACCAACAAAACAGCAAGGATCACCACCCCACCAAAGCAGCAGGTGATAACAATAATAATCCAGTCAGGTCACTCAAAAAAGAAGTGAGTCCACCTAGACACTTCATCAGAAAACTAGATGTGGTTCTACCCTGTATATTGTGATGGAATTGAAATGAAGGTAGCTGCTACAAATCAAACCAATTTCTCTGTTCCAATATTTGTGATTGGAGCTGGCGCTCAAGTTTTATTATGTAGCGTAGTTTATTAATTTTGTTAATTTTCCCAAATACAAGCGTAGTTTTTACGATAAATGATATTTGCCTTCGATCAATTTATTTACTATTGCGTTAATTTCATCCAAAATGTCCAATCATATATGCCGAAAAGTATTAATATTTTAATCATTGAAATTGTGTTTGGTTATTTCTATGTATATACCTACATGATTAATGTTGCAGTGACAGTTCTGGGATTCATTAGAATCGAAAATAAATTTATATATCAATTTAACATAATTTTATGTTACTTGAGGGTGAAAAAATGGTTTAATTAAACGTTTGAAAATCAAATAAATAAATTATGTTTTATTACTTGTCATGGTATATTTGATAAATCAAATAGTACGAATTGAGTATTTGATTTTGTAAAAGAAATTTCATTATCAAATTTAAATATGAGTTGATTAGAAAGTATTATAAATATACAGAAGCAGACACATTTTTGAATTGTATTATCAATAGTAATAAGGTTAGGTTAGGTGTGTGGGTCTATAAGGCACTCCACTGCAACTCGCCAGAGTCTATTGTGGCTCACACGTATTCAGATTTCACCAAACAAATTCAGCTTCTTAACAAAGCCAATTAGTTTATTTGGTGAATGATATTTCAGGTCCTAGGGCGAGAGAGAGACCCTGCCAAACATAAAATACCTGATTCGAGCTGAGGAGAGGCAAGCACAAATAATATGCTCTGCTGTTTCATCATGTTCCAGGCAAAGACGGCAAGTCGGATCTTCCGACATATGATGATTCAGATAACAGTGGCCAGTTAAAAGGCCTGTTAGACAACGTAGGTCATGCCTGCTATAGTCTAACATTTGTTCGGAGACATTCTTCGGAGGATATATAAAAGCCTTTGAATGAACCTATCCTGATAAATTATGCCAGAAGTACGTGCGGCACCCTCTCTTGCCTTCTCGTTTCCTTCCATGCCAGATTGGCCAGGGATCCAGACCAGCAATACTTTACTGAGTTCTCCTATTGAGGAGATTCTTCTTCGGCAGTCTAAAACCAATTTGGACGACACAGTGAGAGCTAAGTGCTTTCAAACCCACTTGGCTGTCCGAGAAATTTTTTATTGTTCTTTGTATGTGATTGGCTTGCACCAATCTTTCCACACATGATACAATGGCGTAAATTTCCGCCTGAAATACGGTTGTATAGGAACCTAGTGAGGTTGGAATTTCTCCCCCAGGTCAGCGCTCGTATACACCTGCACCAGAGCCTGAGGGTGTTTTTGAACCGTCTGAGTACCAAAATAGCTAAAAAAGTGGAGAGAATGAATTTGCGACTGCTAAGGATATGATCGAAAAATGTTACCTTGAAATAAAAATCTACCCTGTAAATGAATGAGGTAGTTGTTTTGAGAATATTTTGAAATGGAAAGACAAAAAGTACAGAGTATTTGCATTAATTTAATATGCTGGAGAAGCGAGTGAAATTAATCGGAAATTTAGGAAGGAAAAAACGATATTTATTCCAACATGGGAACTTTTTTCGTATCAAGCATATTATTCAGAATATTGGCTTTAATATTATTTATGATCGGACTATATTTTCGCATTTTGAAGTAAGGACGAAGCAAACAAAAAAAGGATAAAAGGATTCATCTGAGCACGGTCGAACCTTTCATTTTTTTTTAAAAAGAAGTAATACTTGAAAAAGTATATTACACTTTTAGAAGCTCTATTGGATATCGTTTTGTTGTCAATTTCGTTATACAAAATATTAATAAATCAAACAAAAAAGAACGAAATTCTCACATTTTAATAATAAAATATTATTCGACAAGAATATCTTGGATCCAGTAAAGGACGTAAGTGGAGGTTGAGCGTAAAAATTATATTTTTTCTACTACCGTGTGTAAATTACGTACTTTAGACACATTTTCGAGTGCGTAAAACTTTATTTTACACACCAGTGCGTAAAGAGTTTTACTTTACGCAGTAGTGCGTGAAGAAAAAATCCCAATATGTATGTAGTTATAGATATCTAGTCTTATAAAAATATAGGTATAATAAACAGATATTGAATCTAAGTTTTTTTCATAAATTGGAGATAGAAACCTATAGAATTCGGTAAAGTAACCTAATAATTATTGTTAAATAATTATTGAGTACTGGAAATAATACGGTAAATAGGTATAAGTTGGCGGTGAGTGACTGACATTTCTTTGTGAATTGAATCTGACATTTAAAATTTAAATTGAGATCTTCCGACTATACCTAGAGTAAGCAATTGTATTTTATATTTAGGAATTGAATATTTTTAGAAAACTATGATGTTATTTTAGATTATTATAAAAAGACTCTTCTAAAGAAAAATTTAACTTACTTTACGCACTAGTGCGTAAAGTATGTTTCTTTACGCACTAGTGCGTAAAGAAAATTACTATTAAACTTTTGTATTTTAATTAAATATTCGCTAGTAGAAAAAATATTGTATGCAATTCGTGTGATTGTGATTGTCACATTCGTCAAAAAAAGGCTACTTTACACACTAGTTACATAAATAACTATTTGTTGACAAATTTTTCAATTGCTACCTTCATTTGATAATTATGGAGACAGAAATTGGATAAACTTCACAACTATATACCTAGTATTCATTATAAAATATCTTCAAGGATAATAATAGCTCCATGAACACAAAACTAACCATACAGTTGCCATTTGCACTGATTCGCTCTTACGACTAAGTCCTTTATATATTATATTACTGCCCGTGACTTAGCTCTACGAGAGAATATTTCATTTGAATGGAGACAGTGCAGTTCGTTGCAAACTACTGTGACGTAATTAGTTTGAGGGAAATCTTTAAGATTGGTGTAAATAGTGTTAAAACGTCAAGCAATCTTATAGGCTATTTCACTTATCTTATTCTAACAAAGTTGATCAAGTAGCGATTTTAAGAGGTATCCATAGTTGCGAAATTTTGTTAACGTGTTCTGTATCTCAGTATCTGTAGAGTAGGGAGGGTGAGTGTGTAGGCTCACAGCACTTAGGCCACACGTGTCCCATTGTACATCTTCCCGAGGAGATGTCCTCCTAGGTCATTGTCCATCCTGTCCTTCTCTGGAAGGTGGACAGGTCAGTGGGAGATATCTCCTTTATATCGGCAGGTGTAGGCCAAGACTCACCGAACACACTCTCTTATTGACGATAACTCCGGACACTCGCATAAGACATGCCTGACAGTTTCATCTTCCTGTTCACACATCCTGCATAGAGGTGTGTCCACTAGCCCCATAGTATGGAGGTGTTTCCTTAGTTGACAGTGACCAGTCAGAAATTCCGGTCATCGCCAAATATTTCTTCGGCGCCAGCTTCCCAAGGTCGCCCAGGGTGATCCTGGCAAGACTGCATCCTTTGATTCCATCCCATCTCTTAAGGGATTCAGCATGGGTGTAACGTTTGGCTAGTTCCACAATTGTCGAAGTCGTCAGGTCGTAGGTGTCACTGGGTCCTAGAATTTTTAGTCCAGCGGCTTCCCTGGCTAAAGAATCAGCAATGCGATTTCCTTCACTCCTGTCCTGCCCTTTAACCCACCTCAGGATAATATTGTTATCTGCCGAGGCGTCAGCTTAATCTTGGTGGCACTCTAGTACTAGCCTCGATATAACACGTTGTCTGTTCAAGGCTAATAGGGCTTGTCTACTATCTGTGCAGATTATTATGTTTTTGCCAGAAATTTCTCTTCTGCTTAGTTCTTTTGTGGCAATTGAGATACCTGTTTGAAGCACGCTGGTATTGTTTCCCATTCCCCACTTAATCTTTAGGCTTAGTGCTCTCGAGTAAACTCCACATCCTGAGCCTTCTTTCATTTTTGAACCATCTGTATAAATGCGTATTGCATTTGCAGCATCTGGCTCTGTGTTATGTTATATTTGAATTTTGTAGGGTTTGTTGAACAAAACTGGGTTCAATTGCATCGTTGGCTGCCTGCAGCAGAGGTAGCGCAGTGAGCGCTTCCTGACATAGGCTTGGCCCACTCCTACTTCGGGGTTTACACCAGCCGTGCGCAATCGTACCATGGCCATTAACGAAACCTCCTTGACGTGCAGGTCCAGAGGGGTCAGGCCAGTAATTAGTTCCACACGGGGTGACAGATCCCATTGTTAACGTGTTAATCTTTACATAATCTAATTGTATTCGATATATTACTTACGTAATTGTGTATTTAATATTGGTTTCTCTCATTTTCAAGATACAAATGTCTATGTATATCTATGTTTTATGTTTATTAACATGACATTTAGCATAAATAACTACAGCGGTAACATGGTGTAATGGAGAAGAAGGTGTATTACCGCGCACGACCAATAAAAAAAACGCTGCCATATTAAAAAGTCAGCCAATCAGAAAATAACGAGCGAAATCGAACGCTTGACAAATCTTTAATTAACAATAAAGACAGTCACTTAATGTTCCAATGTTCACAATTTATTAAAAAAATGAACGATTACAAGAA
The DNA here is from genome assembly GCA_910591695.1 of Galerucella pusilla. Taxonomy (NCBI): domain Eukaryota; kingdom Metazoa; phylum Arthropoda; class Insecta; order Coleoptera; family Chrysomelidae; genus Galerucella; species Galerucella pusilla. The sequence continues at coordinate 9,586 of CAJUYI010008697.1, forward strand.
GTAAGATTTGGATGTGTAGATTATAGTTATGACAGTCATTCAAAACATTAAACATATGATTGGCAATATGGCGGCGTTTTGGAAGGTGCGCAGAACATGACGAAAATTCGGGATGACACTTTCTTCTCTATTACATCATGAGCGGTAATATCTAATCAGTTCACAAAACACGCGTTCAGCAAGGAATTGATGATTGCTCCGGTAGCGCTACGCTGGGATGAACGCGACTATTTTCTAATGAAACAAAGTAAATAACTGGATGACCAAAATCTTAGAAATGCTGGAACTGACTTCGAACTGCGAACACCACATTTCAAACAGCGCATGCGAATAGTCCTAATTTGAGTACAAGAAATTTCACTAGTTGGAGCAAATAAGTTTCTGAATACTCCTCTTGATACGAAGTTTGCAATAATAATAATTATTATTTTTTAAATGTACGACACTGAGTTCATTTATATATCCCGCTCGTGTGACACCATCCAAAATGAACATTTTTTACGGCCTGCCAACTCTTTTATCGCTCTATCCGGACCCGGTGGATCATTTCGGAATGGTTACTTTCGTATTTAAAGCTAATAGTGGTGACAATAGGTTGCATTGTCAGCTTTTATTGGGTGTAACCGACTCAAAAAGACGCCAAACATTGGGAACATTCAGTTTCATGGCGAAGTGTGTCAGAACAAAGGAAAGGTATAAACGACGACATAAGCCATGTAAGTATTGTTAAAGCAAGGCTATTTTTTTTGGAATTTCGTACTTAATGTCTTTATATAGAAAATAATTGTAAATTGTGCGATAATTCAATTTTCAAGGTCGTAGCTAGAGGGTGTGTTCAAGAGACGCTATAAATTTGGAAAATACAAAAATCTGTTTGAAAAAAGAAGATTCTCAATAATTTCATTAGGAAAGTACACATTTCTATGGAAAAAGATAATCGAAAAAGTTCTTGAATTAAGGAATATTTTGAGCACAAACAGTCGGGGAATCTTAAAAAATCTGACCTCATTGCAAAATCTTGAATAATTTTGGAACCAATAAAAATAAGTAGTCTACTCTATGCAGATGATGTGGTCTTTTTTTTTCCCTTCGGAGCCGTCCTTTCGCCGGTACCACCTCAGC
>CAJUYI010008698.1:0-10705 GCA_910591695.1 Galerucella pusilla
TACTCTGTAATTTTCATACCTGACGTTCCGATACATCTTCATTTCGAGCTTTTTGCTATCAAACATTGCAAAAGTGAGCGCTTTGGTTATGGTGTTTGTTGTTTTATTCAGATTAATACGTTTCCCGGATTAAGTTATTTCAAAAATACTTCCCAGTCGTTGGGCGCAAAAGGGACCTCGTAAAAAGTACACTTTTTGATTCTATAGGCGTTCAACTAAATTAATTCGGGTTGTTTCAGATGATATATGGACATGTTAGATAACAAAGACGTTATGTTTTCTAGTTAGTGCACTTTTTCACTAAACGGTAATGCTTATCCTCACTGGATGAGAGAGGAGCACTCGCCATATCCTCAAAAGATTGATGTTTGTGCAGGGATTGTTGATTATTGATTGTTGATTATTGGTCCCTTTTTCATTGAGGGCAATTTTAATGGAGATTATTATTTGGCACTACTTCAGTCTCACTTCATTCAAGAAACGTTAAAGCTCCAGTGAACACGATATGGCTTCTGCAGGATGGAGCACAATCACATTACCAGCAGTACCTCCATGCAATATTTCCCAATCGGCGAAGGCAATGATCGGTAGAATGGTCTGCGCCATCATCTCATCTTACATAGTTAGATTTCTTATTATTGGGTTATGTGAAAAGCATTAGACTTTTTGATTTGTCAAAAATAACCAATAGCGCTAGCGATTGAGTCGATCACACCTGATAGGTTGAATAATATTCAAACACAGTTAAATAAGATATTAAAAATGAAATAAATAAACTTTATCTACAACTTTCATGTAACGGGTACGATTTGACACTATTTTCGGTGTCATAATGACGTATATTACAACGCTAGTGCGTTTTTGAATACATTACCGCACTAGTGCGATAATAAGAAACTAGAAACATGTGACTCTGCCTATGGCCTCGTTTTGCAAACGTCGTTAATAATGTCCATATCCCACTTATTACGTAAATAACTATTACAAGCTGTATTGAATATAAACCATTTCTACAAAGCCTACATACTTTTACCAACGAAACATTTTCTATTTTCCAGCTGTTATTGTAAAGAACAATAATTTTATTGATTTTCATTCTAAGTGTTTTTTTGAAGCCAGACATTTTGATTTTGTTTTGTAAAGGCAGACAAAAAAAATATAAAAGTATCAACTGCAAAAACGAACGCTTAAAACTAAACGTACCGATCATTCATCTGAATGAACAAACTGACAACAAAACAAAAGACTACCACATTGTACGCTCGTCCAGACTTTTAAAAAGATATTAAATTACATTGTTTATATTTAAAGTACGCCCATGGCTACAAGCGCGAGGTAGAAGAATGAAAGAAAGCTTTTCCAGACCTCCATCTTCGCATGCCTAACAGGCACCAAGGGAATTATTCCATTTATTTTCATATACCTGTTACAACAACAAAAGGTTATTATTTTTCGAGATGTGATGATTCAGCAAAAACAACAGGTTGTTCGTCGGGTAATTGCTAAATCGATTTATGCTTTATGAATTTTTTATTAGTGCAACTTTGACTTGTTAATTATTCACAAAGAATAGTTTGTTAGCTTTATACGAACTCCTTTATATATATTGGTATTAAAATATTATGCAATTCATATTTTTCTATGAAATAGTAAGAAAATTTCGCGAGCATTGATTGGTTGTATTTCACGCTTTTCTCAGTTAATTATAAAGAGACTCACAAAAAACAAAAAATACATGTAATTTAAAGCAGAAAAGGGTAACCAAAATGGCTTGAGACAGAACTTTTTCTCTCCTACCCCTACTAATGAAATTTAAATGGCACTTTCATAAAAATATGTACAAGTATGTTTTGGGGTACATAGTCTCTGAATTCTGGAAGAAAAGAGCACAGTGCAAGTATATTTATGTATTTTTTCAGTTCCATTTCCCCAAAGAATTTCAGGATATCGACATGTTTCCATTTAGACAAATCTTCCAGGATTTGTAATCCGAGATACTGTATTTCCATCTATTTTCCAGAAATGCCAATGTTCTTATCCCATTCCATAGAATAAACATCATTTTTCTCCTCCCTATATTGTAAACAACGCATTTGGCACTGTTTTGAAACACGTAAATAACAATTACCAAAAAGGTATAGATTGCCCTTGACGACGTGCTGTAAGTTTAGCTGGTCATAATTTATGCAATCTAAAACGTGTATCTGATTTATGAATATTAAATATCAATTTGCATGAAATGTTCTAGCTCCATAATTTCTCCATCTCTAACCATGTACTCTATTACTCTTGAAGTACTGCAGGAGACTTTTGGCTTCGATAACTTTTACTTTAATAAACCAGTTTCTATTGGAAATTACTCCCAAATTTTAAAATAAAATTCAAATTTCAATGCACTTTCCGACCACAACCCGATGATTTCCGAACGCTACCGATGATACGTGTGATGTCATATCTCTTGTGTTTACTTCTGTCAATATGTCCGGTATTGCATTAGGTTATGTGTAGTTGTGTGTTTATATTGTATTTTAATCAACTATTAATTGCTTCATCTACGTAAAAATATCATTTATATGTTTGTTTGAGACCATTACGTGTTTGTGTGTGCTTTTTTTATTACTAAAAGTCAACGTAAAGTGGAAAGTGGACATAAATATTTGATATTTCCGAGGATATTTTAAAACTTTTGGAAGAATATATTTTATTTACTAGTTCAGTGTTCAGTGACGATTCTTTCATATTTTGTGAGTAAAGATATGGCTAGCGAAGGTTTTGTAAAAGTACAAACTGATAACTTGCCCAAAGTAGACTCATTTATGCTGCTTGAATTTATGAAGTCAAACAGCTGCTTTAATGCAGAGGAAATAAAAGAGTTAAGGCATTATCGTAAGTACGATTTAAACTATGTATTATTTATATAATATATACCAACCATATTTCGATGTGTGGTCGTAAGAAAATGATGTTTTTATGGTTGATTCCTAGACATATATCACATCAATTTGATTGCGTACTCTTTATTTTTTCCACCACTTTCTCTGCTCTTATTCCATGCCCAATCTTTGAAGATTGACATTTTAAAATTTCTCTGTTTAATTCATGTCAAACTTTCCAATTTTTGCAATCAAACAAGATATTTTCTCATATTCCTTTGTTTCACTAATTAGCCGCGCATATTCCATATCATGTGATTTCAATCATGCAATTTTATAGGTGAGAATGAAAATAATTTCAGAAACTGAATATTCTAGCAAGTAGAGTAGATACTGTAACTTTTTATTTGTTTGAATCAGTGAAGGATAAATTGCTTTGCCTAATTACTCATGAGGTTGAAAACCGAAGACTGGTCACATACTTCACAATATGGATGACCTCCTCTCTTGGCAATTGTAGTGTAGTAATTTGTTACCTGGATTATACCTATACGAATAAATGCATTGAAAGGAAAGGGTCACGTAGATCACCAAATATATCATCACTTTGTACGAATTTAATACAAGCCGTTTGTGACCAAATTCAGTATATAAAGATCAAGCAATAATTTAAATATTGGAATATTTTTTCATAAACTTTTCGCTTCTACATTTGAAACAGAAGCCGGTTTACTAAGTCTAGACTAGCAAAAGGCAAAACATCCATTAACAAATAATTACGAAAATTGTCGAAAATTGGAAATAAACGATGATTTCAAAGCTCACTATGTAATCTGATAACATCAAAGGAATATTTAAGGGGAGATTTAGGTGTGTAGAAGTCATGCACAAATCCACCAACCACGAATATTTACGTTTGCTCAACTGAAATTAAGGTTAAATCTCGACATGGAATTATGTATGCAGAGTTGTATTCGGAATAAGGAAATATCAAACGGAAAATCTAAATGTACTTCATGAGACTTCACTTCCGCCACTAAAACCGCTTCTAAAATACGAGTTTGACATTCGCAAAACGTCACATCAAACACCAGTGAAAAAATTTACCAATATAAATCTAGATTTTCAAATAACCAAGTAGGTAGACCCAATATTTTCAGTAAAATATTTGACAGTTTCTAAGAGATTTGTGTTTTATGAGTTTCAATCTTTTGCGTTAGTCAAGAAGGGCACTGTAGCAGAATAGCGTCAGTCAAAATAGCGCTAGGTTAAAACAGTGGCGGACAAAATAGGGCTGGACAAAAACAGCGCAGGACAAAAAAGCGCTGGATAAAATAGCACTGCGTCTAAATAACGCTGGTTGAATTATCTTTAGAAAATTAACTATCAAAATATGGGGAACTATTGTATTCAAGTTTTTCTAGTATAAATGTTAATGATAATAAAAAAATTAAATTTTGATGAACATTACATGAATCATACATAATGATATTCTAGTTTTCTACACTTTGATCTGTGTCAGTAGTTGGTGTTGAATTATTATGAAAAATATTGATTGTCGTTCTTATTTCTTTTCCGTTTCTTATTTTCTGATATCGTTATAGACAGTAACACTTTGATCTCTGTCAGCTGGTCGTGAAGCGATGTTGAAAACTATTGTTATGACTATTATTTATGAAAAATATTTTATACCTAATTATGCTAATTCGGCACTATAACGGACGCATATTATCGGCACAGCGGCATTTGTCGCGGACTATCGATTTCTCATATTTTTGTATATGAAATATAAATAGTTTTTTTTTTGATATTTCACCACTAATGTACAAAAAAATTAATAAAGATTATATTATCTTGCCGTGAAATATTGAAGCATAGTTATTTTTGAGCGGCACTATTTTGTCCAACACTGTTTTTGTTCTGCGCTATTTTGTCCAGCGCTATTTTGTCCTGCGCTGTTTTTGTCCAGCGCTATTCTGCTACAGAGCCGTCAAGAAGGTACCGATTGTAAATTCCTTTTTACAAACAAACCTATTATTTCGTGGTAAAATCTTTGTAGAGCTAGTTCCATTTTTTGTGTGTAAAAATGATTCACAATTATAAGGTGCATGTGAAGTCACGAGATAATGTTGACAATATTTTTTTTAATGTGCTATTCAGCTCCTTCATTTGTTCATCACTTTATGTCGTCTAGAGGACGCCATATTCAATTTAATATGACGCCGAATATCATATAACCAGCGAACGATCAAGACGAATCGACAATATCTCATTTGTCATATTATAATAAGTAGTTTAGAAGTTATGAGGGAGTAAATAACATACATATCGGTCAAAACCATAATCCTAGTTTGTGCTTTGCTGTATTTGGGTGAAAACTATAAAGTATTATGCAAGGCATTATTAAAAACGAATATATACATCGGAATAATTACACAAAAATAATAGTAGAGAAAGAAAGAGAACAAAATGGAAGAAAATCATTTGGATATACCTAAAAGTAGGTACAGAAACTTTCTGCAAATAGAATAAATATTTCAGTTTACGTTTTTCCGTACTTCTTTTATTATTCAAAACATATGTCTGCTTCATTCTTCACGATTCAAAAGAAATTGGAGGAACTGGGATAAGTGTGCGGGCCAGGAACCAAACACTCTGAAAGCTTGAAAAAACCACAAGTATCTCTCAAGCAGAAATTCACGCTATAAGAGAGTGTGCCCAGTAAAATATTGACAAAGTATATAGAAGTCAAAGGATTATCATAATGTCGGATAGTCAAGCAGTTTTCATCACCATACTGTAGATTTCAGGACACACTGGAATAGAACGAAATGAAATAGCAGATGAGCTAGCAAATACACTTTTGGGGGCCGGTACCCTTTGCGGTGTCAGAAATGGAAGAAATGGACAAAGCCGAAAAAGGAGAAGATTTGATCATTGGAAAGATAAAGTAGGGCTTGGGTAATCAAAGATTATGCTGGGCGACTACAACCCGTTGATATCTAATTAATGCTCAAGTAAAAATAAAACTTCACTGATAGTTTCAACAGTGATTCTGACGAGACATTGTCAAAATAGGAAAAAAATCTTGAAGATTAATTATTGGATAGAAGAGTTAAGTTAAAGCCAACATATATCCTGAAATTTTTCATTAAAGAGCACTAAAGGAGCTATAAGTGTAACTATTGTTAATGTGATGACCCATATTTTTATTCCGTTTGAAGGAAAAGCCGCCAAATGGCGTGCATATAATTCTTTTATAAATTCGAATATTAAGAAATAATGCTTTTCAAATGTAATTTAAATTAATATAGTGGATTAAAATTAACCTGCATAAAATATGTAATACAATTCAAGGTCATCACATTGACATTAAGGCGGCGCAAGACATGCGGCATTCGGCGAATTCCGAGCGACTGCTCGCCAAGTAGCGAGTAGTTGAGTAACTCGGCAAGGTGTGCGCCAAATGACAAGCACCTAAACCAGATATTCGCCATTCGTTGGATGCGGATTCAGAGCGTTATACGGCAAATATTCGTTTCCTTTGATTTTGCTTCGAAAGACCGACACACAACGGGAACTACGCGAGCACTGCACAAATACTAAAATTGGTCATCGGCAAGTAGCGGTCAACCCGTCCACACACTCGCTACTTGGCGAGCAGTCGCTCGGTATTCGCCGAATGCCGCATGTCTGGCGCCGCCTTTAGATACACATACCAGTCTCTGAGACTTTCCTCAGGAACTAAGTGGAAGTGAGGGGACACAATAGATCTTTTAGGTCTCAGTGAATGTCACTCCAATATACATACATACATACATTTCTCATTTATGTTTATTACCTACATATACAGTTATTATTTTCTCTAACTCCATTAATTTGGTTATCGGAAAAAATAGACTTGGGAAAAACGTAACCTGAAAAAATTATATCCAAAAAAATGACTTCAATAAATTTGTTTTGGATTTATTCTCTACCTTTTCCTATCTATATATTGATTGCATAATCCTCCGATCTTACAAGTGCCATACTTCTGTATACTAAAGACGATCCTGTCGAGAAGTTGTAAATTTCAGTGGGGTCGCAGCCAACTGTCTAAATTATGCTTTTAGTTTCCATTTCGTTTTCGTCATTTCATCTGTCATTAGAGATTAATTCACAAAAATACGAAATGTATATGACTGGTATGTACAGAGTGTCTGATTGAGAGAAGTAGTCTGCTGTATCTCAGAAACTATCGATGTTATAGCTTAGAGAAAAAAATCTGCACTACAAACTCGCATATTACCACTAGAATAACATCTCCTCTAGGGCTGTTGCTCTGGACCGATGCTTTGTACTGATGAGGCTCAAATACGCCCAAAACCGGTATACAAATGATATGGTCTCTTCTAATAACAAACCAAAATGGTTGATTATATCGTGGTGATATCCCAACCCCGTTAAACTTAGAACTGTAATTCATTATTTGTCGGGGCACATAGCCCGAGAAGTAGATGTTTGTTCTTAGTGAACTCTTAGTTTACTCTTTCTGTATCTGTAAGAATTTGAAGGGTGGGTGACCCCCACAGCACTTAGGCCACATTGTGCATCCTTCTGAGGTTCAGACTTTCTTCTGGCTCGTCATCCAGCCTACTTGTTTGAAGTAGGCGATAACGTCGCCGGAAGTAAGCTCCCTCATGCTGGCTTGTTATGTTGTCATGTTACCTGGTACAGAAAATCCAAATTGAGAGAACGTCGAACATTCACAAAGAATGTCTCATCTTCCTGTTCACATTCTCTACAGAGTGAAGTGTCAGACAGATCCAGTCTGTAGAGGTGTTTTCGTAGGTGGCAGTGACCGGTGGCTGTCCGAAGGTTCTGTCTGTTCATAGTCACGTATTTTTTGGCTACTTTCCTGTCCGGATACTGCAGCAGTTCCTTGGCAAACCTGCAACCTTCTGCATCGTCCCATCTACCCTTAAACTTTTCATGGGAGTGTTCCTTTATTAGGTCAATCATAGCCGACGCCGACAGACCAATGAAAATGCCAGGTCCCAAGAGTTTTTAGGAGGCTGCTTTCCTGGCTAGTGAGTCGGCAATGTGGTAACCTTTCGATTTAATGTGACCCTTAATCCAGCCTAGAGTGACTTCGTTGTTGCTATAGGCTTCGATCAGGGACAGGTGACACTCCAGTACTAGGCCTGATGTGATACGTGGTCCGTTCAGGGCTAGTAGTGCTTGTCTACTATCCGTAAGGATGTGAATTTTATTACCTGTGGTGTTTCTTTAGGTAATCTCTTTTGCGGCGATGTAGATAGCAGTGAGCTCTGTTTGAGCAACTCTGACAGTCTACTCTTTGAAAAGTAATTTCCAAATTTGTGGGGGGTTATAATAGTATAATACTATTGACAGCTAGTTTCAAATTACTTCAACCTTGAGAAATGACGAGGATAATGGTGGGTGTGATGACCGGACATTGTAAGCTGACGAAACATACGGACACAATTGGCCTAGCAGATGACAGCCTATGTAGGTTCTGCCAGGAAGAGGAACCGCGAAACTGTGAATGCGAAGGCATAGCAAAGGTGCAGTTTGACATACTTGGATAGGAAAAACCGAGGGCATAGAGCTACGCAAGGGAGGTGGTATCCAGGATAATAGGTCTAATATCTTCTGTGAGTTTCTTGTGGCAAAAGAATAAGAGAAAAAAGAATAGGTCTAATGAAAAGAGTAAAGCTAGATACCGAGCTCTAAATATAGGGAGGAACACAAAATATTTGCAAAGGTCGCAGTAAGATAGGGCAAAGAGCCACTCAATTCTAATCTAAACTAATAATAATAGCCTTTATTGCCCAACAGATTTATAAAAATCCCTTTACAGAGCAAAAACAATGATTATATAATAACAGAAGAAACCTTTAATTTAATTAAGAATAGAAGAAATAATAAATCAAAAAAAGAAAAACACATTTCACACATTTCACAACGTTCAGTAGCACAAGCTTTAATAACCTTAAAATTATCTATAAAAATGTCGCATGTGTTGCACAATAAATTAAAATTATGACACATAACATTAATTGGTGAATGAAGTAAAACATTTGTTCGAGACCAATCACAATAGAAAGGTAGATGTTGTATATTGTAGAACTGTGGTACATTAAAATTAATTCTATATATCAAGTCTGAACAATCGATTAAATTGTGCAAACACCCATATAAACAGGATAATGATTTACAAATTCTACGAAATTCAAGACTTTCAAAATTAAAAATATCTAACAAAATCTGATAATCAGAGCCTCTCTGTGGATAAATGCCACTAACCTTTAAAACTAAATATTTTAAAAACCTTTTCTGAACCGCCTCAACCTTGCTGATATGAACATTGTAATAGGGATACCATACAACAGAGCAATATTCTAGCTTAGAGCGTATGTACGAAAAATATAACATTTTTAAACTACAAATATCCTTAAATCCACGGCAGTTTCTAATCACAAATCCATACAATTTTGATGCTTCGGCAACCTTAGAATTAACATGTTCAGTGAAAGTAAGTTTGGAATCGAATATCACTCCGAGATAGGTTTAGTTTTTTAGTGTAGGTTACTACTTGGCATTTTGATATATTTAATGTCAGTTTATTCTGTAAGCACCATATGGGAAGAAAAATTTTTAAATCATCTTCATACATGAGTCTACCCGAATCCAAGTGTACTTCCAGGTCATTAATAAATAAAAGGAACAACAATGGTCCAAGGTTTGAGCCTTGCGGTACACCTGACTCACTAATATATTTATTTGAAGAGTGACCATTATAAAAGACAAATTGATACCTGTTATGAAGGTAAGATTGACAGAACTTCAACAAAGCGGAAGAGAAACCAAACCGATTCAGCTTTTCGATTGAAATCCCATAATCCATTCTGTCAAAGGCCTTTGAAAAATCAGTTTAAATTACGTCTATTTGTTTACCGGCATCCATTATTTCTGATATTTCTTGGGCTATAAGAAGTAAGTTGGTCTCAGTTGACCTCTTGTTGAGGAACCCATGTTGTGCAGGTGAGATAAGGCCACGAATGGATGGATATAAACGATTATAAACCACCATCTCAAAAAGTTTTGAAAAATTGGACAGAATGGATATTGGGCGATAATCTACTTAAGCCTCAAAATAAATATTGGATAGGATCATTAAATGTTCACCTTACATAAAACAGGTATAGATATATGTAGTATATTGTGTTTCATGGTCAGAAAGTGAGCTACAGCAGCATTATTAGCTACACGAGAAAGTGTAGCCGAATTCTGACAATACTTTTAGAATTTATAAAAATTAATTTCGTCCCGATAATTTGGTAGGTTGAAAATGTTATTCGCAGAATGCATTTCGTACAATGGAAAGTCTAGACTTTCTGGTTTTATTATTTTAATTTGCCTCTAGCTAGCCATCCCGCTATGACATTCCTACGTATTTTTGTTTATTTAGATATGTTTGGTTAAGATATCGCAAGCCTTCCAAAATGGGAATCGTGTCTTGACAGAAACAATCGTCCGTCCAAAAATGTTTCAGATTCAGGACATTGAAATTCCGCTAGATTACACCACTTTCACAGCGATATGTAAGACGACGATGCGAAACGAGATGTTTTGAGAATACATATTAAATTACAAAATAAAATAATACCCCGATTAAAAATATAATGTTGTCTTCGTAATATAGATATTCCTGAGTGTGAATAGGTATAATGACTTCTTATTTAAATGTTTGCTATTATAAAGTAATAGCTTCAGACGTTCTGTTTTGCAAGAAATCTGAGAATGATAAAAACAAGACTAATTAAGAC
>CAJUYI010008699.1:0-10704 GCA_910591695.1 Galerucella pusilla
CCAGTGCAGTCTCCGTAGATCTGCCTGCCCGGTAAGCATGCTGACATTGGTGGAGAGGTAGTCTCTCTAGGATTTCCGTTCTAATATGGTTATCAATAGCTTTTTCCATCGTTTTGAGTACAAACGATGTTAGACTAATTGGTCTAAAGGATTTGGGGTTTGTTGTGTCCCTGGAATGGAAGTTACTTTTGCCCTTCTCCACGCTTCAGGTTTGATTGTGCTTTAGAATTTTATGTTGTTAAACCAAATTTTGACTCCTAATATTTTTTTTTTTGGAGTAATAGGTATGGTTGATATTTGTGAAAAGTACAACAAGCGTTCAATTATCAGTTTAGTTTAGGTCTGATTTTGTGTTTTTAGTTTATTTTTGATATAATCATATCTACAAAAGTTGCAGGGAAGGTAGGTTTGTATTGAGTAATATTTAAAATCTTTAATACCGACTTATTTTCTCTTTGATCTGCAATGAAAACAAAAAATAGAATAGCATAACATCTTCCATAATATCCCTGATTATATAAGAATATTACCTCCGAATTGATGACAGTTGAGTTAAATAGAAAAACACAGTTTTAAACTTGTCACTGACACAAAATTGAACAAATAAAGTACGAATTTACGGTAATTACGTTACTATGCATATAATACAAAAACAATGTAAATCGAATTATTTTACTCGTTGCGACAGTTACAATTTTTTCCGCCAGAGGTCTCATTGAATTCTACTCCGCCCAATTATTTAAATAAAATATCTGTTGCAGACCAAAGCCATAATTCCAATTTCTTTCGGTTCTATGTCGAATGTAAGCAGTTCTTTTAATTGTTCAAAAAGATTAAGTGATTTTGAAGACGATGAATGCGACATAACCTCAACGGATGATCCTAATAAGGAACATTTTTCGGAAGTTAGCGAAGGAACGCCTAATTCAAGAAACACACTCATCTTGGCAGGGCGATGTACTAATAAGAGTTTTAATTATAGAGAAATCATGAGGTATGTAATCTCCAATGCATTTTGCTTAATATCTTCTGTAAGTTCCTTGTGGCATTACTTATTCTTTTTTTCTCTTATTTTTTTTTTGGGAATCAAAACACAATAAGTTGCCATAAGTTTTCCAATGTTTGATTTCAGTTTGAAAGTTTTTCTTGTAGGATTTTTACATACATTTGTTTTTTATGTATAGGTCACAGGATGATTCCTTCCAAGACGTACATGGTGCTCGAAGAACTGCTCTCGGTACATTACAACCGAGTACCATTATGGGTGAAAATAACGAAAATAAAATGAAAAAAACAAATAGAGTCTTTACAATGCCCAATTTTGATGTGGCTGTAACCACTGAAAATAAAAATATACCTGAATTACCAGATAGCACTGAAAACCAACATAAAAGTAGAACTTTTACATTGTCCGATGATGTATATTACAGTTGCCCACAGCTGAAATTTCCATATAATGAGGAGGAAATAAATGAAAATATAACTTTAAATTCTGGAGTAAGTAGGAAATATGTTTACATGGTATTTATGTTTGGATAATATCACTTTCAGTACTCTTCAATTTTTTTAACTATCAAGTCTTTCCTAGATCACTTGAGGAAAATATTTTAAAACCATTTAAATATATACATGGTGATTCACAAAGTCTAGCATAGGTAGTACAGAATAGTAATTACTTATTATAGACCATAAACTGTGCTAGATTTACGAGAATCAACCTGTTTATTTAAATTTTTGTTCGGAAATGAATTCAAAAGTTGTGTTTTAACATTCCATGTATCATGTATGTATGTATGTATTTTTTGGGGTGACATTCACTGAGACCTAAAATATCTATCGTTCCCCTTACTTCTACTCAGTTTCTGAGAGTCTCAGAAACTATTAGTTCCTTTAGTCCTATTTCCCGGGGGAATTTTAGGATGTCTGCAGGCTTCAACTTAGGTAAATGTTCCTCTTCTATCCAGTAATCTCCTAGGTGCTGAGCTCTAGGATTCTGGAGTGCTGTGCAGTTGGAAAGTATGTGGATGGAGGTTTCTTCTTCCATTCCATAAAATCTGAATTCAGAAGAGTCCTTGATTGTATAAGCACTACTAGATCTTTCCAATGGTCAGATCTTCTCTTTTTCTCGGTTTTACTTATTTCTTCCAATATTACGATGGGGCTGATTCCGCAAAAGGGTTCAGGCCCCCAGAAGGGTATTTCAGTCCCCCTCTTTGCTAATTCATCTACTATTTCATTTCCTTCTATTTCAGTGTGTCCTGGAATTCATAGCAAGGTGACCATATTGTTCTCGCCTAGTTCATTGAGTTTGTCTAGGTATTCCCACACCATTTTGGAACTGATTACACAAGAGCTCAGTGCTTTAATGGCTGCTTGACTATCCGACATTATGATAATCCTTTGTCTTCTGTATCCTTTATCAATATTGAGCTGGGCGCACTTTCTTATGGCGTGGATTTCCGCTTGAAAGATACTTGGGGTTTTTCCCAAGCTTTCAGAGTGTTTGGTTCCTGGCCCGAACACTCCTATTTCTCTCTTATTCCTTCTATTGCTTTTGAGCCTTTTGTGTACCATTGAATGGCATTCTTCGCAAGTCTGGTAATGGTATTTGGATCCCATTCCTTCTTGCTGCTCAATTCCGTAACGAATTTCTTTGAAAAGTTATACTTTTTCATCATACCGTCTTGTGGCATGTCCCAGGTTGTCTGATTTCTAAGAAGTACTTAGTCTGTATCTTGTTCTTTCTGCAACGCTTTCCACCACCATATGTAGAGGGGTGAGGAGAGATTTTCTCCCGTCATCAATAGGCTAGTTGTACTACTCCACGCAATTGCTCCATAATTGATGATTGGTCTCACTATGGCAGTGTACATCCAGCTTAGGATTTTTGGGTTACAACCCCAGTTTCTTCCTGCCAGATTTCTGCACACTAATAGAGCCATTTTTGCCTTGCATGTAATCTCCTTTTCGTGTTTGTTTCACAGGAGTTTACTTCCATATATTAAGACACTTAATTTTATTCCACACTGTATTATTTTTTCAATAATATTGTAGGCTACAAAGAAAGTGTCCAAGAAATCTCAAAAAGTTGACAAAACTACAAAAAATTGCTTAGAGAAGCCAGAAAGTGTAGTACAACCGTCCCTGAATTTCGAAGAACAAGTAATTTGTACACTTGATGCTATAACTGAGACGAGTCAACCGAGTCCAAATTCCAATAGCCAGTATTTCTCTCTATCGCCAATCGGTGATTTTAATGCTGCACCAAAACTGAAAAAAGCTTCTGAAATCGATAAATTGGAACGGTCTTCAACTAAGATGAACAAAAACGAAAGTGATGAATCGATTGATAATGAAAAAGACACAAATAAGAAGATACAGAAAGCTGTAGTACCAAAAAAAATTCATCAACGCGATCCTCTTGAACAAATTAACACGGTTAAGAAAGGAAATAGGGATGATGAATTAAATGATCCTAAAATGCAAAGGTAAATCTGTCGTTTCTCTGTTTGAGTTCGTTATACTCAAAAACCTCTGAACTGATTTTCGAACGATTTTCATCAATAGTTCCTAGTGGATTCGACGAGAGCTTATTTTCCCGACATATTCCAACGTTGCCAAATTTAGTAGTAACATAACAATATTGAAGTAAATATGTATATATCAGAAAATAAGAAATAGAAAACTAAAAAAAAAGAAAAAACCCAGGTCCAAACCGGGTTCCGAACCTACGACCTCTGAGTTGTAAGCTCGGCACCCTAGCAGCTGTGCCAATCCACTCACATTCAGTTACATCGAATAGAAGGTTAAAGGCTGCCTGGACGCATGCGCACCTCAACTACTAAATTTGACGTGGTGGGTGGAATCTGTCGGGAAAATAAGGTCTCGTGTGGATTCGTTGGAAAACAAAATTTGAGATGTTGCCAAACTGGTTTTCTCTTCTTTAATCTGTCAAATTGTCAATCTGGCAGTCTTCTTTTTTATTGATATGTGCCTCGTAGTGCATGAGTCTGAGACACCTATTTACAAATAAAGGGCTTGTATTCTAGTTTCTCTAGATTTATTCAACATAATTTATATGAATGTGAAAGGTCTGAGTAAGATACAAGAAACAATAACCAATCATTCTACAGTATGCGAAAACTCTATCGAGTTCATTCCATTTACACAAGTACGACAAGGAAAATATGAGAAAAACTGCTTGAAAGAGAGAGAAGAATAATTGTGGGCGTATCTAGTTCATCCGAGGTTCATCCATTCAGGTCTCGTCGTTCTTCTCATATTTTCCTTGTCGTACTTGTGTAAATGGAATGGACTCGAAAGAGTTTTCGCATACTGTATAACAATGGGAAAAGTGTTCTCCCACTTTGACATTTTCGTTCAAAGATAACTTACAATGAACATACTAGAAGAGCAAACAAAGGTAGGTATTATGCTATGCCAACATGAACATGATTAAGTTTATTTATTTATTTTGCTTCGTTCCACAGATGTTGCCATGTCGTATTATCAAAGATTACAGAATAAAAATATAAGATGTTTCACTCGTCCGAATTTATTGCGTAAAGCACCGATGCCGCTGGTGACTTGGATGGTACAGTACGTCGCTACCTCCTTACTTGCATTATTTAATTTGGCATATTATACGGGACGTCGCCCGTTGAGCGCTGTTATTTTAGAACACGGTGTTTATTGGTTGTTCGTGTTTTATATTTATGTTGTATAGATTTTTTGAATGTATCAATTAATTGTTGAAATTAGCAAAAAGTTATATTAATATTTTTCTCTTTAATAGCAAAGCTTAAACCCTAAATATTTTGTAATATCTGCCAATATTACGGATTTATTATTTTATGATATATAAACAAGTACATTAAGCAAAAAAACACAAAAATTCAATTCTATAGCTAACCAAAGGGGAATTGGTCAGTTCCTTTTGAACTAATCTACTAATATTTCTTTTCATCATCCATGTAATCAATTTCTTTTCAAATATTATGCAAGTCTCTATACCAGAGTCCGAATATATTTTACTCTCAAATGTATATTGAAAGATTTGAAAGACAATAGATTGAATTTAACACATAAACCAAACTCCAAACTTAGTATTTTACAAAATTTATAAAAATTTTTAATAAAGGTATCCTGCAGCTGCTTCTCTTTTTACTGTTTTAACCTTTTGTCAATCCAAAAAATACGCATTATTTAAAGATCAAAATTTAAGATTTAGTGGCCCTATTATTCTGGTGGCTAATGAGTATATTTAATTGAATTTGTGATAAATATCTGCTAGATTATCAATAAGTATCACAAAATTACTAAGATGTTGGATAAAAACTGTGAATAGATTCATTTTAAAAATTCAAGTTTATTTTTTACTTCCTTTTTCAAATTCATATCCCGAACATTTTTCGAAATAATAACCATTAAAAAATAAACCTTTATGATAAAGAATCTTATTAATTTAAATATATATTTCTCTAATTACCCCTGTATAGCTTGAAATAAAATGAGCTTTTCGAACTTATCTGGTATCTACCGGTCTCGTTATTGACAACAAAAGCGAGTCGTTAATATAATTTATGAAAGCGGCGTCCGTTTGGGACAGCAATTTGAATCAAACCGCCCTGGAGTGAAACATCTTATATTTTTATTCTGTAATCTTTGGTATTATTTAAAATGTAGTAATCATCCACTGACTTGAATTTTTGTTTTGTTTTAGATCGTCAGTTGTAGCAACTCCAGAAAAACTCGAACGCGAGAACTCCTCTAAAAGAAACAAAAAAATTAATCCGAGAAAACTAATTAGAAAAACCGTAAAATTTTTTCCAGAAGATGAAATAATTGTAATATCTGATCAACATTCGGAAACTGATGACGTTAAGATAATAAATAAAAAAACTGATGCTCCGAATGTTGAAACTAAACGATCTAAAAAAGTAAGAGGGAGAAAAGGAAATGAAAATGACGTTTCCCAAACATGTAAGGAACGTAAAAGTAAATCCGTGCCACGAGATCAGGTTTCGTTCAAAATAGTTGAAAAAGAGCTACAAGATGAAGTCGCAATCATTCATAAAGATGTGACTAAATGTAAGTTTTATAAAATATAGTTTGAGAAAAAAACTGCTAGCGTTTACCCCTACAAAGTTTGTCAGTATAATATATAATAATAATAATCTTTATTGCTTATAAAAACAGAAGTTTTACAGCAAGGATTTGGAAGTACAAAAAAAATTGACTTATCTAAAATCTAAAATACAAGAAAAACTTTTTTATAGAAACAGAATTAGTATATAGTTGAAAAAAGAAAAAAAAAAATTAATGCTTAATATAAAGTGTGCCCTATAAAATGTAAGAAAAAGCCGAACTTATATAAACAAAAAGGAACCTAAAACTAGTACACGTTAAAAAAAAATAATATTGATAATAAAGAAATGTTTCATTCATTTAGAATAAATGCCCTTAATTTTAAAAATTCCATATATAAAACGATATGCTTTTTGCCGAGGTTACATTTAGGTTTTCTAATTGAAAAACTAGACTTTTCAAATTAGATACAGTTGCGCAGTTATTAGGTTTCATAGTTGTGAAAATCGGACAGTCAAAAAGAAAATGTTCAATCGTCTCAAGCTCAAGCCTGTTACATACAGTACATATTTCATTTGGGTTAATAACGTACGAAACTCCATTCAATGTAAATTTTAAGCGATACTTGTTAGCAAGTCTTAATTGAGCTATGGTGCGAGTGACCTGGACAGGAAGTTTTAAAGAAAGATAATTTTTGGGGCTTTTGGAAAAAGAAAAGTTGGTGTATAAGCAGTAAAAAGTAGAGCTGGAGGCAGCTTCACAGTCTACATTAAAAAGTTTGTCATATAAGCTTGCCAGAAGCTTTTTTTTGGATTGTTTTAAGGTATTAAATGAAAGATTTTCCTAAACATCAGCTGCATCAACAAAATAAAAAAGATTTCTGACTTGTAAAGCCCAGTTAAATTTTTCGTCACAAGAGAGCAAATGTCTTTGCTGGTTAAAACATATTTTGGGCAATCTGTTATCTTCCATGGAAAGAATTTTTAGTAACCAGTTCAATGTCATTTTGAAAATATTATATAGATATTTAACACGTCCTGTTTCTATCCTAAGAGCACAATCAGAAGTGTTTCTGGGCAGCATAAGCACACGCTTTAAAAAATTAGTCTGTACACGCTCCAAAATATCGTGATATCGAAGACCCCAAACAGGTATGCAATTCGACAAGGTGCTTAAAGCAAGTGCTTCAAACATTTTTATTCTAGGGTGCCATGTGTCTATTTTAGCTTTAGCTAGGACGGGTATGATAGCACCGACAGCCTGTTTTCCTTTTTCGGCAGTAACAGAAGCCATTTCACGAAAAAGACAAGAGGATGTGATTGTAACACCTAGATATACATATTTGTTTACAAATCCAATGTTTTCACCTTTAAACTTTAAACGTTCCTTTATCAAAACTGAAGCCCCCCCTGGAAAAAGCCATGATTTTAGTTTTCTCAATGTTGACTGTTAAACCATTTAGGTTGCAATATTCTTCAAGCAGTTTTAACTTTCTGCGAACATCAATTTCAGAGTGGGCAAGAATGACCAAGTCGTCGGCGTATAAAAGCAGCAGAATATCAATAATATTGTTTATGTTAACACCTTGAGATCCGTGATTGTAAAAGTAGGATTCAATATCTGCTATGAACAACGAGAAAAGCAACGGACTTAAGGACTCCCCTTGTAATACGCCCGAAGTAATATCGAAAGACTTGGTGAAACCATTGCTTGAGTTTACTTTAAAGGAGGAGTTTTTATAAATATTTCTAATGATAGATATTATTGTTGAGGAAATTCCCAAATTAAATAATTTATTCCAAAGTATCTGATGGTCGATGGAATCGAACGCTCTTCTGAAGTCGACGAAAATGGCAAAGATTTTTCTTGTTCGATGTCGAATATGATAGTGTACAACAGAACTCAGCGTGTACACGTTGTCTATACATCCCCTGGATGGCCTGAACCCCGCCTGACATTCCGGTAATATGTTGCAATCGTCTGACCAACTCATTAAACGATTTAATATGATTTGGGTGAAAACTTTGGCTGTGCAATTAATTAAAGCTATATTTCGATAATTCGAAGGGTCTTCGGCAGGTCCTTTTTTGTGTAGCATTCTAAATATAATTTTTGACCAGTCAAAAGGAATATTTCCATTACAAAGTATACTATTGAAAAGATTATTCAAGTACAAAATCCAGTTACTGGGAAGATTTTTCAAAAATTCGTAGGTTATGCCATCACTACCAGGAGCTTTATTATTTTTACATTTGTTAAGAACATTGTAAATTTCGTCAGTCGTTATCGGAGAATCGAGGAAAGGGTGACGAACATCGAGAAACTGGGTATCAGAAATTATTTTAGGAGGGTAAATATTCGAGTAAAAAAGCTCCCAGACTTCTAATGGCAATGAATTGTAATTTGATTTATTTCGAAACTGGTTAACTGTGTTCCAAAAATCTTTGGAATTTTTTAAATTTGTAAATTTAAGAACAATACTAGACTGATAAGAATTTTTTTTGACTTAACAAGTTTTTTAAAGGTTTTTTTTGAATCTAAATATTTATCACGGAACACAGGAGAGAAGTTATTAAGTTTCGCTGTATTAAATGAGGTTTTGATAGCTTTTTTTGCTGTTTGTCAGTATTTCTAGAATATTGAAAAATATAAAAACAATCAACTTTTTCAACTTATAAACATAATTTTATCATAGCCAAGAAGACTACGCCGAGATCCTCATCTTGTGAAAGTGCGTTTGATATTGAACGCGAAAAAATGTTCGAGGCCGACATCAGGAAAATTGCGGCAATTTTGAATGAAGCTGAAAATCAAGTAAACATTGTGGCTCCCGAGAAAGATGCTACGCCGAAGATAAATAGTGTTGATGACAGTCAAGATATTCAAGAAGAATTGGACAGCTCTCGAATAAAACTTATAGAAGCTGTTGATGATGAGGATGTGATAGTTACAGCGACGACATCTAAAACACCAACTAGTCAAAATGAACAAAATCCTAAAACTGTCGACATTGAGGAGGAATTTGATGCTGTTAACAAAATTCCTGATGTAGTTCAAAGTGATGCAGAAAATACTGAAAGGTTGGTATAAGTATTTATTTTTTTACTGAAAACTTGTTTAGGCGTTTTTATGCAACACGCAATACTTTTGTTTATTCCTCACACTTTTATACAACACGCTAAACTTTTGGTTATTCGTCACACTTTTATATGCAACACGCAATACTTTTGGTTATTCGTCACACTTTTATATACAACACGCAGTACTTTTGGTTATTCGTCACACTTATGCAACACGCAATACTTTTGGTTATTCGTCACACTTTTATGCAACACGCAATACTTTTGGTTATTCGTCACACTTTTATATGCAAGGCGTAACAAAAAGGCAGGTCATAAATCATACCACATATTTCGGGGCTAAAAATAACTCGATTCAACCCAAGTTACCCTAGTACAAATGTGCATGCGAAAAAAGTTACAACACTTCGAAGTTACCAAATGAAACTTGATTTTTTCAAATACTACGACAGCTGTTCGACATATTATAATGAAAGTTGACAAGTGGCTTTCTTATGATTAGAGCATCTTAGAAAAAAATTAAGGAATTATTGCACCTCTTTAAAATTGTATGGGAGTTGAGATCCCCTAAACTCCCCCAAAATTTTTATTTACTTTACAATTTAATGCTTATTGTGGCACCATTATTCAAACACATTATTTTTGAAACTTTTTTGCCCCACAGTAGTTTTTACAATTATCAGTTTTTATCGAGATACGGCCTATTTTTCATTATGCTTCAAAAATTTCAAGTAACAAAAATTAGAGTCAATCAATTTTTAAGTTTTTCGAGGGTCCCAAATTTTTGATTGAATCTTATTTATTTACAAATGTGTAGTTTTTATCAGTTGTTCGAAATGGCTCCCATTTTCTTGAACACACAGTCGACACCGTTTTACTAACGAAAACCGAATATTCTGGAAAAGCAATGGCTTCTGACGATATCTAATTGCAGCCTCAAGGATTCCTTTTTTCGCATGCACATTTGTACTAGGGTAACTTGGGTTGGATCGAGTTATTTTTAGCCCCAGAATATATGGTTTGATTTATGACCTGCCTTTTTGTTACACCCTGTATACTATAAAGTACATGTTAATATCATTGTTTCAGATCATTATCTACCAAAGCTAAGAAAACTGTAATTTCGGGAAAATTAAGTAGAAGAAATGGAAAAAAAGTATCCGAAACGGTCGAAATGTCTACAAGATCAAGTTTTAAGAAGAAATCCGCTCAACCAGACTATGATGCTATCGAAATAGTTGAAGAAAATAAACGTGACGAAGACGATATCATTGTAGGAGAAACTGAGTATGATATCGCTGTAACGGATGTGATTAAATGTAAGTTATATCTAAATATTGACAGAATGGCGAGCAATATCGTGTGTAATATTCATAGAGATACTATTCAGATAGAGACAACTAGCCATCTTGGAAAGCATCAGCATCTAAGAGAAAGATAGAAAGTCAAAGGCTTTCTCTCATAGCGCATATGCTATATACACAGACCAAAAACCAAAAAGAATTTGCCCTAGCAGCATTTTTAGACATCGAAGGTG
>CAJUYI010008700.1:0-10703 GCA_910591695.1 Galerucella pusilla
CCGGGTTTTCGGCATGTCGTTTATTTTATTTGCTATTTTGACATATAGTTAACCTTAAATTTGATAAATAAGATCATCAGGATTGTATTTAGCCAAATTCAAAAAGGCTATGCAATTAACAATTACCAGCTTCTTTGTCTAACTGAAAATACTTGAGAACTTTCAAAATACTGATGTTTTTCCGTGTATTCATGCATATTTTTGTATTATTCATAAAAATGAAGCAATAAGATTATTATTCTTTTTTCATAAATAATAATTGACCGTAAACAACAAAGTACAGACCTGTCAAGAACTGTCAGTGTGACAGTAGAAAAAGACGTGAGACTTATTGCCGCTACGAAAGTAACGCCTTCATACTATTTTAAACTCTTGATTGATAGGTTGAACTTGAGCATAATCTAAACATCAACCAAAAAAATTTTTGTAAGTCAAAGATTAGGGTTAACGTTTGTAATACATTTAAACGGTTCATTATTGTGATATTTTGATTAGGATTAATCACAGACCTGCCTTTTTTCCATTTCTTCCTATGTAATGTGTAAGAAAGACATTAACAATCGATGACGCACACCAAGAAGGGTATTATTTCAACCATAATACCCTTCTTGGTGTGCGGCTTAGAAAATTTCAAAACAACGCAAGATTGAATAACACACTAACATTTTTGATCTGGTGAAAATAAAAGCAATGCAAATATAAACTTACCTATAAAAATTGCCAATATCTGAGGCCATTGACGTTCAATTTCAACTTTTCCCAGTTTTCCTTCACAAATTGTACTTGGTGGAGTACTCATGATATTAAATTTGTTAAAAATAAATTTTAAATCTCGCATGTAGAAATTATAATTATAACACCATTAAATGTCAATATTTACTAAGATTTCAAGCATTATACAACATGCAATTTTTGATAAAACTCAAACAATCAACGCTAAAAATATATTCTATGAAGTATAAATTATAACCACAAATCTGAGTTTACACTCAACATACGAAAAGAACTCTAAAATATAGTACAAGTTTGTTGATAATAAAAAAACTGACTACTGATAACTCGTCTAATCTGATAGACAGAACGTTCTCTAGTCTTCACCAATCCATTCAGAAAAAAATTTTACATATTCCAGTGGATTTTGAGTCGACTATTTCACTAGAGTAAATTGATAACTGACAAAATTTGAAGGTTTTGAACTGGCAATTTTTTGTCTTGTCGCGGCAATTTTTCGATGTTTAATATATATCAAATAAAAATTATATCACTCTGTGATAAAATTCAATCTAAAATCTTTCGTTAGTGGTTTCTAAGGAAACTAAGTTGTTTATTTATTTATTAAACTGTCTAAAAATTATTAAAACTGTTTCAAAAATTTAAATAAGTATTAGTAAAGTTAAAATAATACCCTTCTTGGTGTGCGTCATCGATTGTGACGTATATCCGGGTTTTCGGCATGTCGTTTATTTTATTTGCTATTTCGACATATAGCTAACCTTAAATTTGATAAATAAGATCATCAGGATTGTATTTAGCCAAATTCGAAAAGACTATGCAATTAATAATTACAAGCTTCTTTTTCTAACTGAAAATACTTGAGAACTTTCAAAATACTGATGTTTTTCCGTGTATTCATGCATATTTTTGTATTATTCATATAAATAAAACAATAAGATTTCATAAATAATAATAGACCTTAAGCAACAAAGTACACACCTGACAAGAACTGTCAGTGTGACAGTAGAAAAAGACGTAATACACATTGCCGCTACGAAAGTTACGCCTTCATAGTATTTTAACCTCGCGATTGATAGGATGCGCTGGCGCGTAATCTAAACATCAACCAATCAAATTTTTGTAAGTCAAAGATTAGGGTTAACGTGTGTAAAACATTCAAACGGTTCATTATTGTGATATTTTGATAAGGATTAATCACAGACCTGCCTTTTTTTTCCATTTCTTCCTACGTAATGTGATAGAAGGAGATTAACAATCGATGACGCACACCAAGAAAGGTATTAATTTAACTATAACATGATTTATACAAGATTTGAAAATAGTTCAATAAATGAAATAGAGAGTACAATTAAGCAAAGTATACCGCGAAATACAATGAAGACAAAAAAGTCTGCGTGGGAACAGTTTAGAATGTTTCTGGACGCACGTAATTATACGTTAGAAAAGGATACTTCTGAACAAGTAATAGCAAAAATTCTTGAAGATTATGGTTTTAACATGAAAAAAAGAGATGGAACTGATTATACTGAAGCTAGTGTGAAAACACTTTAGAATACGACTGCTCAAATGGTTCAGGAAAAATATTTTCCAGAATTTAACATTAAAATTGATCAATCAAAAGATATTACCTATAAATTTGCTAGATTGGCCAGGGATACAAAACGTAAAAAGCTCCAGGCTGAACCTGAAACCAGAAAAAGAAGTTCTAACGCGTTAACCAAAGAAGAATTAGGTAATGGAAATGGTAGAAAGCTATTCTGAAGATAATCCTGATGGGTTACAAAAAAAGTTTTTTCATTTATGTTCGTTCGAATTAGCATGACGTGGAAATGAAGCTGCTAATTGTGATATTAATTACTTTAAAAAAGAATATGATAATAAAGGTTATTTTACTGGCAGGGTAGAATATAATCCAATCTTTTCCAAAACGACACAAGGAGGATCAGAAGCTTTATCTGGCAGTAAGTGGCTGGTAAGAAATAATGCTAACAACAATTTGTGTCCCACAAAAAAAAATAACCAATCATTCACATAGATCTTCTGCAATATCTGCATTAGCAAAAGAAGGAGTTGGTGAACAAGAAGTAATTAAGCTCACAGGACATTCTTTTGCCCATTCTTTGAAACCATATTTACAATTAAATGAAGAACACCATTTCCAACTTATAGAGAATCTTCGAGAAAATAAAAATAAAGAAAAAGAATCCTCAGTTTCTAACTTAAATTCATCACAGGTTATGATGCAAAACAATCCCCAAAATAATGCCACAACGTACAATTATAATAGTTGTACTTTTTACATAAACCAGTAATTTTTTTTCATAATGTTATTATTTTTTTGGCTTTGTATAATTAAAGTTTGCAATAAATAAAACGTTTAAACATATGATTTTTTAGTTTTTCTCTCGTGAAATAGTCATGTCGAATACCACTCAATTAAAAATTTTGTAAGGTAAAATTTTTCTCTTGTATTCAAGTTTGTTGCTTTTAGGTAATTTAGCTCATGACATTTAATCCAAAACCACTCGCCTAACGGCTCGTGGTTTTGTTAGAAATGTCATTCGCAAAATTGCCAAGCAACAAACTTTCATGACAATGGAAAAAATTTGCCGACAAAATGTTCACTCTCGTGGTATTATATATGATAATTCACAGCATTAAGGAAGTTTCGACATAAAAAATACTCAAAATTTGCCTCGATGGGGTTTTTTGGGACAAAAACTTGACTAGCACAGTTTGTTTTTGTATAAAATTATTACTTCTCCTCCAAATGGAATTCAGGGGAAAATTTTACATATCCCAGTGGATTTCAAGTCGATAATTTTTCAGCATTAAGGAAGGTAGGAAGCCAGTTTATATTAAATATTCCCATACCTACCCCTTGTTTCAAAATGTTCAACGAATAAAATGTTTCCTACATAAAAAATGCCAAAAATTTTCCTCGAGGAGTTTTTTGGGACAAGAAATTGTCTGACACAGTTCGTTTTTGTATAAAATATTTTCTTCTCCTCCAAATGGAGTCATGAAATTTTCGAAAATCCACTTTTAAAAAACTAAATATTCTGATAACTTTTCGAATCTAATTGATACAACGTTCTAGCACAGTATAGGAACGAACCAGTATGTTATCACGTTACACTGCCGAGCTCTCTGTGACCTACAACGTCGTTCGGATGAGTATCTCATCCGGCGGCCAGTGCTGTGATGCGATCCAACTAAAGTGCCAGTGGTGAATTTGCGAATCGAATTATTTATTACAGCTTATATTTTTACTGGTTTTCGGTATTATTTTTATAGTTTATAAGCATTTTTTGCAATGGATACCATGAAAAAGAAGAAAGCGGGTAATGTGTGTGTAGTTCGTGGATGTAACAATAAATATTATAATTGTGATGGAAAATTATACCTTTTTCCAAAGGATTCAGAAAGGTGAGAAACTGTTAGTATAATACTTTATTATTTGATCTTCATATTACATTTATGAGCCTTAGTTTCATGCATTGATTTAATTTGTTGTTTTTGTTTCAAAGCTAAAGTTTGGCTCGAAGCATGCGATAGACCTGACTTGATGCCAAAACTATAAACTCTATACAATAGTAGTCATCGTTTATGTGGTGCTCATTTTCAACCAGACATGATTATGCAACCTCATAAAAGAAAACTTCTTTTAAAAAAGGCTATTCCAACAATATTCCTTTTATCAAATACTGCAATGCCTAAAGACTTTCAGACATATGATTTATTGGAAAAGAATTTTGTTCGCTAATTTTGTGGTTATTTATTTGAAACATGTTCGGAAATTCATACATGCAGCGTATGTGAGACGTATTCACAAGCGTATCAGAATTTAGACGATTCGTCTTTATACTGTTACCTTAGAGCTTATGAAAATACGAATGAGGATACTTTTGGAAACTTGAATATCCCGCATGAAAATTTTGTACAATACATCACATTATTAGAAACATTATTCCAAATGAATTTTGAGAGAGTTGCTACGGAAGATAATATTGTTGAATCACTCATAAATATTAGTCAAACAACAGTTTGTACATCCTTGTGTTGATTTTCCAATAAAATATTTAATGAAACTTTTCTTCAGGGTACGACTATATTACACATTAAAATTTGTCAATAAAAATTTTAAAAATCATAACAAAATGAAAATTGTAATATGGAAAAACCAATAAATATTTGGTATAAGACTATTGTTTCATTCACTCATCAGTGTACCGTTCTACAATATTTAAGAAAAAACATTTAACACGTTCAAGTCATTTTAAAACTTATGCCACCTACGCCTATGGTAAAATGAATCGTAAAGCGATCCGTTCGAGGTCATTAAAAGCTCTGGCAATTTATGAATGAAATTTATAAGAGTTATACTACTGGTTCGTTCTTATACAGTGGTTCTAGTCTTCACCAATCGATTCAGGGGAGAATTTTACATATTCCAGTGGATTTTGAGTTGATGAATCCAAGCAATAAGGGAGCTAGCGAAAACCAGTTTATAATAAATATTTCCATCCCTTGCTTCAAAATTCTCGACAAAAAAATGTTTTCGACATGAAAAATGCTCAAAATTGACTGGCATAGTTGGTTTTTGTATGAAATTATTCCCCCCCCCCCCCCAAATGGAGTCACGAAATTTTGGAAAATCCACTCTGGAAAACTCAAGATACTGATAACTCGTCTAATCAGATAGATAGAACGTTCTAGTCTTCACCAGGGGAAAATTTCACATATTTCAGTGGATTTGAAGTTGATAATTTCCAGCATTGAGGGAGTAAGCGTAAGCCAGTTCATATTAAATATTTCCATCCTACTCTTTGCTTCAAAATTTTCGACAAAAAAAATGTTTCCTTCATAAAAAATGCTGAAAATTCGTCTCGAGGGTTTTTTGGGACAATAAATTGACTGACACAGTTTGTTTTTGTATGAAATAAAGTCATGAAATTTTCGAAAATCCAATTTTCAAAACTTTTAAGATAAGTATCTGGAAAGCCATCCAGCGTGATCTAATTTTTGTGAGAAGGCGTTTGAACGGTAGTAAGTAAGAATGAAAGTGGTTGCTCATTTTTTTAAAATCCATCCTACACCCACCTTTGCTGTGGAGTTGTAGAAGTACAACTTTTTACCAGTATTCCTTACCTGGTGTAGACTTTAGGAACTTATTGTTGATGTTATATCTTATGACTTCTGTGTCAATGTGCTGCTCCATTAAGTCGTCTTCTTTAAGCATCAAATAAAATTTCGATTTTCTTTTGGTGAAAAGCAATCCTGCAGTAAAAACTTCCTATCACAGTATATATTGAAACAAATAGGTTAATTCCTATCAGGAGGAAATGACTCTACACTTCGTTATACTCTTTCTAAAGTCAATGTGAAAAGAACTATTTCCAACCCCATTGCGTGCATGTATTTATAAATTATCAGACTTTCCCAATCATCTCCAGCTGTAGTTTCAAATGGTATACAAAATTCCATACTAATCTATTACCAGTATATTATAATTATAAAACTTACTGGTCGTTCTGCGAATAGTTATAATAAAAATAAATCTACTTAAAATGAAAAAATTCTCTAAACTCGCTACGAAAATATCGAATGCTGTAAATCATTTCAACGACACAGTGGACTACAAGAATGACTAGCCGATATCTTGATCAGTTCTTATGTATCCACATTCACCTAACAGAGAGTATAATATCTCATTTAGCCCATTTCGTGATTGGCATACATTATTTCAACTTTTGCAACGAACAACTACTTGATACTTTTCATAAACAATATTTTTCATAAATACAATAAATAATATAATAATTATAGAGCAGCTAACATAATTAGAAAAAAGCGAAAAGCATCGTGCAAACTAAAATTAACCAGTGGAAATATGGCAAAGAAAGTGAGCTGATAAAGCAAAGTAGTTCAGTTATCAACACCATGGCGCTACAATCTTTATTTTAATTCCCAATAACTGTAATATTTCGTTACGTTTTTTTCTCTTTTCAAGGTTGTACTTTTTCTTCACGGTAATAATCTAACGTCCGTCTTAGCTAATTACCGTCTTTGTCTTAAGCTGAGGCTCAATTTTAAATATTTTCTTGTCCAGCTTATCTGCAATGTCTTCTGCCAGAGTCTTATGATCCATTTGGTTACTTATTTTTGTCATCAACGAACGACTAAATATTCTATCAAAACAATTGGAATTACCGTTGACGATTATTAAAATTACAAAATTGGACCGCTTTGTGAAGGAATTTGCTAAAAATCTCATTGTATTTTGTCATTTTTATGCCTTTTGCCTATAAATCATGAGACACTATGTGTTTTTTAGTGTGCATTCAAGGCAGAGCTTATATAAAAAAATTATACTGTTTATCTCATTTACGACTCAATGTGTCACACATTTCTGTTTATAGTAACTTGAGTGAGATCGAACTCCATGAGTTCCAATTTTTGGTCATGCTAGAGGGCGCCAGCTTAAAACCTGTACCATAACATCTGACGGCAGAATAATAACAATCAATCATAAATCTCGAGCTCATGCTGTTTTATTGGTTGCTGGCTTCTTTGACAGTTCGCCTTTCACGTGTGAGTTAAGTGAGGCTAGGAAATAAAAATGTTTTTGTGGATCAAAAATCCATTCGATCAGTCATAACAATATCACAATAGAAGTGATGCATGAGCTACAAAAAGTAACGTTAGTGAAATGGTATTAACATTTCAACATATGTGTAGCACAAAGCCTTAAAACTCAATGCATAATCCTAATCTGTTCAATAACAATAAAAATACAATATATCTTTAATCAATAAGCATATGACATTAGTTCATGGTGAAATTGTTCTTTTTCTAGACTTCTCACAAGTAAGGTATATTATTTCAGTCTATCATAATGAATAGTTCTTCCTACTTTATTTTTGATATTTTTTATTTTTCGTAACTGAATAAACTCTGTACTTTTTAAACTTAATTCAATTCACGTCTCCGTTTCTAATAATCTGCACTACCAACCGCTATTACAATAATTCTCAACAACGTACAGTCCATTTTCAATTTTTAACAATTTAAATATTTTTAATCTCACTTTGAGTTTTTGTCATCATAAGTAATGTTTTCTTCTTCACTACTGTCATATATAAAAAGTAAGGTTATTATTGTTTCTGTTTAAAATGGGTACAAGTGTTGCTTAGATATCTGCTTAGATAGACAATTTTGGGGACAGATTTTGTCAATTTTCCCGTATGAGTAAGTTCTCCTTATTCAGTCTTTATGGTAATAACATTGATGGCGAATTGCTAACATTAGTATTTCAGATTACTTTAAGCGTTCTCCGACTGCGTTTAAGCGCCCGTTCCCACCTAGACGGACCGTCGGTTTAAACGGAAGAAGGTGGCAGGACGTCTGGTTTCACACTTGCACCGGCAGGTTCCGATCATAGATAACATATTACCGAGTTCCGATCAGTTAGCGTTCAGTCTTCGAACACGATGGACGACGACGACATCCCAGTGTTGTGGTGGCATTAAGGAAGAAGAAGAAGTAAAAGAAAATATTAGGTGCATGCTATTTTACGGGAAAGATTTTTAGCTGGAACATTCCTCCAACGTTTTGTCCCACAACACAGCTTTATTTTCAACATCGACGTCCATTTTGCACGAGCACCGAAACCGGAATGATGATTACAAGGTGATCCGCGGGGTTGCGAATTGCCGTGGGTAGAGGTAATGGATTTTGAGATGAGCCCTGCGTGATTCCGTCGCAGTATACCAGATTGCTTTCGAAAGAAATGTTACTAACCATCCTAATAAGTTCAGCGCTTCAATTTCATTCTTTGACTGTCCTCCGTTCAGGTTGTTTCGACTCCGAATCAATTAATATTGCAGTACATATCTATACGTATATATCTACGCAACTATTTACAAGGTTAGGGCTCATCTCAAAATCCATTACCTCTAAGAGAGTGGCACATTGGTGCCATCTTGTCAGAAAAAGCGTTCACACTGTATCCAATTGGGGCATTTAGACGGCTCTACGAAGGGGCAAAACGTCCGTTTTTAAATCCTGATCCGTTCTTTTCCTCGTATCCGTAAAAATGTGAACATTGTACCATATAAATTTCACCGCCACTGGCATATCCGTCTAAGTGGGAACAGGCCTCAAGTCACTACACAGTTTAGAATTGGTGCGATTGGATCGAGTACCTTCAGTGTAGCTTGGCTTTTTGTGAAAATTGCAGCTCTGGTGATATTCACTGGAACCCAAAAGACAGGGACGTATATAAGGAGGGTACAATAATTTTTTATTAGCATACTGCCGCAATATGAGTATTCATCGGGATGAGGCAATAGAAATAGATTCCTCAACATTTGTCAATAATTTAGCTGAAGAGATTAAATTTACTTTTGTGAGATTGATTTTCTGTTTTAATAAAAGCTTCAATTTTCAATCATCTACCACTTTTTAAAATAGGTGCTCCCAAATTAATATACAGGTAACATAGAACTTAGAAGACTGGCGACTCGGAACAGTGTAACACTGGAGTGGGTCCCAGGTCACAAGGGAATCGCTGGCAATGAAAAAGCTGACGAACTTGCAAGAGCAGGATCGTCAACACTGATGAACGGACCCGAACCATCTGTGGGCATCCCCAGATGCTCCACCAGTTCATGGTTAAAAGGGTGGGTAAAAGAACAATCCATAAAACTCTGGAAGAATACGCCCAGGCAAAAACAAGAAGAAGAAGAAGAAATTTATAAAAGAACCATCAGAAAAAGTAGCAAAAGAACTGCTCTCAATGAGCAGGAACAAACTACGCACCATAACGGGGCTTCTTACGGGAGACTTTCCCACAAAGGAGCACCTGAACAAAATAGGGCTGTATAACGGAGACCTCACATGCAGGAGATGCAAAAAGGACACTGAAACAGCTCTGCACATATTATGCAACTGTGAGACGCTGGACTACAGGAGGCAAAAACTAAATGGAAGACCAAAAATGACTCCAGAAGACTTCTACAACCAACCAGTAAAGAACCTGTATGAGCTAATACAGGAACGGATTGGCTGAATGTTGTATCGGGGTTACTTAAAGGTCTTGTGTTAGATCGTGTATGTGAAGAAGAGCATACACGAAACTTTGAAGAATTGTTCCAAGTTTTCGATTTTTTGGCACCACAATAAGCATTCGATAATCAGCTCAATACATTTGGCATTGTGCGCTATTCCTCATTACTTCCACCTAAATTACAGTGGTACGTTTCACCATTCCAATAGAGAATCGGACAGTTGTATCTATGTGAGTATATTGGGGTGACATTCTTTGAGACCTAAAAGATCTATTGTGCCCCCTTACTTCTACTCAGTTCCTGAGGAAAGTCTCAGAGACAGTTAGCTACTTTAGTACTATTTCCTGGAAGAATTGTTTTTCAGTAATCTCCTAGGTCTTAGGTGCTGAGTCCTAGAATTCTGATTTGCTGTGCAAAACGGAAGTATGAGGATGGAGGTTTCGTCTTCCCGCTTTGACTTGTTTATTCATTAGATCTCAACCAGTTGTAGTTACCCAGAAAATATTTGTTTTAGCGCTACTAAATCTTTCTAATGGTCAGATCTCTTTTTTTCGGATTTGCCCATTTCTTCCAATATCACATTCGGCACCAACCAACCCAAAAGGGTGTTTCAGTCCCCCTCTTTGCTATTTCATTTCCTTTTATTCCAGTGTATCCTGGAATCCACAGTAAGGTTCCTTGTGGTATATTATTCATTATTTTTTTAATTTCTTGGGAAATTATACCACAATATTTTTAAATTCTTTATTTCAACGTTTCGGTAGCGTTCCAGCTACCGTTGTCAAGAAAAAATAAGTAGAAATTAATTTTTTTATCCCTAACTGACACAACAGAAAAAATTTGACAACTCGACAATCAAAAATTATTTTGAAGTTTAAGACTGCAAAATTTTGTTAT
>CAJUYI010008702.1:0-10703 GCA_910591695.1 Galerucella pusilla
GAGCGATAAATGGTCTAGTTTTAATTTTTTCACTGGCGTATACTCACGTTAATCCTCTTAGGCCTACTGTAGTAACAATGAAAGATCATGAAATAATGTGATAGTCCGTACATTTTCTGCTATACATGGTGTCCCAGAAGCTCATACCAAAAACTACCAAGTTTTTATAGCGAAATTTCGGGACATCTTGTATATTTCCTTGAAAATTTTATTAAAAACAGTTAAACTCTTCAGAAACACGTACTGTCTTCATGTTTTTTTTGTACATTACCTTCCTTATTACCATAACCATTAAAATTATGTGCATATCGTCGGTCGTTTACTTGAAATCTCTATCAAAACTTTGACGGCAAAAGGTCTTTGTAATATTATAAAGTGAGCGCAACAGGAAGTATAAAAATGACGTTAAGTCACTTGTCGTGATTAAGTAGCCATTCAAAAGACTTCTCCTACTTGAATGGTGAATAGGAACGAGAAGATTGTTAAAATACACTGCAAAAAATATAAAAAAAATATTTCCATCTTCGATTAATTAATAATTGCATCTCTCATGATTCAGTTAACCTAGAATTCTTGCGCGGGGATGGTACGTATACATCTAATGATAGCTATGCGGAAGCCTGTTGGGGTCGTAGGTCCTCCACACCTGTAACCGATTGACCGGATGTATCGGCGAAGGCCTCTGATTGTACCTGATTTGTAGGGTAAACCGGAGCAAATATATTCAACACCATCTGGTTGAATATTTTAGAAACATTTTCAGGTATAATTGTTCTGTCAAATATTTTCTTCGCAACTAATTTCTGCTGAATTAAAATACTTGAAAAATTTGAAGAATTATGTTAGAAGAGAAGAGGGATATTGTATACCTCTTTTAAAAACCATGAGGAGTGATTTGAATTTAAGTTGGCAATTCTGTAGACCTCTGATTGGTCAGATTCAGCCCAGTTTCACACAACACTTTTTAATATTGACATCAGCTGATAGTTTTCATTTGTGATAGTTCTGACAGATAAATAAAAAAATATTGGATGAAAAACCAAAAGTATTCTCAAGCAGTGGGTACATTATTACTTTACATTTTTTTTTAAAGTAGTAAAGTCGGTTTGGCGAGTATTAAGGGAATACTGAAGTAGAGGAACATTATATAGTGCAGAAAATATTGGTGGAATACCAGGACTTTTGAAAAATTGTGATGAGTGAATAAAAAATGTCGTTAGAAAAACAAAAATGTTATCTGTGCTGGACAAAATTTTGCAAGCTTCAAAGAAACGTTCAGACTTTCTTGAAACAAATTAAATTTATCTGTGTCACCTTTTGACGAGTCAAATGTAGGTACTATTTATTTGTTATATACTTATACATATTTGGGAAGAAATCGTCAAAGTTCATCGGAAGAACATGCCATGAAAGATATAAAACAATATAGGAAAGAATGGGTTTGGTAGAAAATACATTATTGGTTTTTGAAGTTAAAAAGAAGGAAGAAGGTATCTCAGAAGTATTTGAAAAGTGGTTTATTACACTTAATCCGGCAACATAAAGATAACTGTTGGAAATGTTTAAATTAATACTGCATATTGCTCTACAATGCTATTAATTTTGTAGTATTGTTATTGCCAGAACATATTATCAATTGTTATATTCTTTTCAATGTAATTGTAACAAATATAATCAAAGTAACTCGACTAACTGTAATTCTCCACCATCAACAATGACCATAATTTGTTTGTTGTCGATGTGAATCTGAATCTTCTTATGTTTGAATAAGAAACGAAACAGGAAAAAGCCTTACATTTTGTTTAATGCGTAGGTACATCTGAAAAATATACTGCAGATCAAACGAGAAATCGACTTATGACTAATGTCTTTGCTATCAAGGCATATTTAATATATTTGGAACACGACTGTTGACTACGTTTTTGGAACACACCCTTCAGTAACTAATCTGGTAACTTTTATTGGTGTTAGTAAGGCTTTTCAAATTACTCCTCCTGGTTTTTAAATGAACTCCTCTGGGAAATGGGACTAATAGTCTCTGGGACTTTCATCAGCAACTGAGTAAAAGTAGGGAGACAAAATTGTTCTTTTAGGTCTCAATATACTTACATGCCTTACTCGCCCCTATAAATAAAATTCTACATGATTCATTGCTTAACTGTGTCAGTAAACTTCGTACTTACATTAAAAAAAAACTCAAATTTTGCATGGTTCTATTCATTTTACCAACAAATTTCGTCTAAAAGAAAGTAAAGTTCAACTGACTGACAGTTTATTTTAAAACTCAGAAGATTCATAAATTTGCCCGATCATTGTGAATATCTTGTAAGTCATTTATTTAAATAATTAATCGAATAACACTGTTTAAGTTTCCTGTCACAATTAAGCAATCAAAGAAACATAGAAAATACCGTCATACAATTTATTGTAAAAATATGCAAAATGAAAGAGGAATTTGTTGAATAACCTGCCAATAACACTACATTGGAAAATTGGTTGAAGCCGCAATAGTTATTCGTATGCCAAGGACTGAAAGTGCTACTTTGTTGGACGAGTTTGAAGATTGCGAGACGAGTCCAACAAAGTAGTATTTCAGTCGCGGCGTACACAACATTTTTTAAACGACGCATAAGATCCAAAACATTATCAATTACACTGAGGAAAGGAAATAAATAATAGAGAATTATAGAAATTTTATTTATTGAACAATATATAAAGTACTTAATGACATTAATTTTTTGCACTTTATCTTGTACTATCTTATAAACTATTAGACCTTTTTATATATTGTAGATATAATTATTTTTTCTATTGGAAAGAAATTTACGATTTTCGATGACATGAAATTAATAAAAACGTGTAAAAACTATGTAAACGTCAAATAGATTCTTCCGACTGGCATATAAAACAATTGTTTGCATCTACATATATATATCTACCAGAAGTCTATGTTAATCAGCAAAGGTCGATGCGGGTTCGCAAACCGTGAGAAAATTACTTGAAAACGTGCTCAACGTATGATAACAACAATTGTCCTGCACCTACATTACTGTCCCTGATATATGTAAATAAAATTGCCGTTTTGCTAGAATACAACTTGATTTACCTTTCGATGTTCTACTTGTTTAAATTGTAGAAAGTTATTGTTATAATACTGATTTGTGCCCCACAGTTAACACACAAAATATTAGTTTTCATGCACAAATTTTATAAATAAATAAATAAAAATTGGTTGTAATTAGGTGGACTTGTAGCGGTCGATCCCTGAAAACCCCCTGAGTAACGAGTTTTGAGCGCTATGCAATTTTTTCCTTCAGAATGACACCCCGGATACCCCTGCAGAGGCGCCCCTAATCGTCCCTGGGTAATTCCGATGCCAGAATTGAATTCAGCATCTCCGAAAACCCCCGAGTAAAGAGTTTGGAGCGGTTTTCATATGCACGCTGACATTCCTCCCCCGATTCACCCCCCGGGCACCACCTTCCGTTAATTCTAATCCCGAGTAACGATTTCCGAGCGATTTCTCCAAGCTTCCAATCGTTTCCATAATGGTGTAAGTAATGATGCATTTGGAAAGGCCAGAAGGCGTTTTTCAAAAAAGTGCCTACCCACATTTTTCCCAGTTTTTTCTAGGACCTTCCTGAACACAATGCAGAAACCGCATCTCGATATCTGTGGTGCTCCAAAATTTCCTCTGTTTATCCTAAATGCCCTGGTCTATTAGCTCTGTTTGGGGTACCTCAGGGTTCCAATCTTGGACCTCTGCTATTCAACATTTTTATTAATGATGTAAATAGGGAAACAAAATTTCGAAAAGTCCTTTCTTTTGATATTCAAGTAGATTTCGTGTGGAATTCCCGTTGATTTGTAGAATATAAACTTCAAGTCGAGAAAATTTATGAGATCGCAAGAATTTAGTTTCGATTAATGCAACACATGTCTCTGCAGATAGATAATTATTTTAATAGTCGTAAATCTTTTAATTGCCATAAATCATTGAACGGTAAATTTGTTTCGTTTGACGAACGGCTATTTATTGAGACAGTTAGTTTTAATATTAATTAAAATATAATAAAAGTGTCGTGAGTTGAAATACAAATTTTATAATAAAAAAATAAAAAAAAAATTTAAATACACAGTAGCTTTATCAAGTGAGGGTTTGATGAAGAATTTTTAATTTTAATTTTAGGAATATCCCCTTGTAAACGTTTTCTAATTATTTATTCTTAAAATTATTAAATTAAATTATTTTATTCCATACTTGAATATGGATCTTCATCAATTAACAAAAAAAACGTTAATCTGATATTTTCCCACCCTTAAATTTCACTTTTTTGAAACGCAAAATAACTTTCCTTCCTACAATTTATCAACTCATTGTTTTTGAGCGAAACTACTATTAATATTTCCTCATATACATACGTATAAACATACACATTTCAATTTTATAAGCTTCGGGCATTTACACCTTTCTGCCATTTATTTACGAAACTGTCTTGTTGGTTATTATTAGAAAATATGAAAATTACGCTATTAGACATTAATAAACCAGATTCGACAGCTTATGAAATATTACAAAGACAGGGAAGTCGATTCTTGACAGGGTGTTGTTGAAAAATATTTTTCTTACGACCACTATCCAAAGAAAAAACTCTTTCTGTTCAAAAGTAGTTTTATGTACATAAATTTGCTTAATTCGACTCGATGAGCACGTGTAGCTCACTCCTTGAAGTACAGAAACACAAATATAGTATCTGTATCTGTAAAGTAAGGAAGGTGACTGTAGGATCAAAACACTTAGGCCACATGTGACCCATTGTACATCCTCCCGAGGAGTTGTCCTCCTGTCCTAGGTCATCGTCCATCCTGTCTTTCTCAGGAAGGTGAACAGGTCACCAGGAGACATCTCCTTTATATCGGCAGGTGTAGGCCAAGACTCACCGAACATACACTCTCTTATCGACTATAACTCCGGACACTAGCATAAGACATGCCAGACAGTTTCATCTTCCTGTTCACTCATCCTACATGTGTGACCACTAGCCCCATAGTATGGAGGTGTTTTCTTCTGTTGACAGTGGCCAGTCAGAAATCCTGGTCATCGTCAAATATTTCTTCGGCGCCAGCTTCCCAGGGTCGCCAAGGGTGATCCTAGCTGGAATGCATCCTTTGGTTCCATTCCATCTCTTAAGGGATTGAGCATGGGTGTAACGTTTGGCTTTTGTTCCGCAATTGTCGAAGTCGTTAGGCCGTGTCCTAAAATTTTTAGTCCAGCCGCTTTCTTGGCTAAAGAATCGGACTCCTGTCGTGCCCTTTAACCGAGGCGTCAGCTAAATCTTGGTAGCACGCTAGTACTAGCCCCGATATAACCTAACCTAGCACAACAATAGTATCACCTAGGTTTGTGTTTCATCATCTGACACTCGTATGGAATACCTATTTTCCTCTCGAGCTGCACAATATATTATTTAGCACTATTTCCTATATCCAGTTTCAGAAAATAAATATCGTAGTTTCATAATAAACGGCTCTTTTTCACTATAAATTCTTCACAAATCGACATTGGACAATCGTAATTGATAATAAACAACATAGTTGTTAGATAAGTACCCTTTTAAGTAACATTATATTATAGAATGTGTATCATAAAAAATATAACTGGAAAATATCTATACAACGTTCTGAAATTTATCCCCAGTTCGACACATAAAATTTACCTTTTAAACTACTCTTGAAATTTATCATACCTTCTTTCTATTACAGGGAGATACTATGAACTATGAAAACAGACAATAATATTATTATTATGTTATGTATGAGACACAAAACTTGAAGTATTGTATCTGTAGAGTAGGGAGAATGAGTGTAGGCCTCACATGTGACCCAGTGTACATCCTCCCGAGGAATTTGTCCTCCTAAGTCATCGTCCATCCTGTCCTTCCTAGGAAGGTGGACAGGTCACTAGGAGACATCTCCTTTATATCGGCAGGTATAGACCAAGACTCCCCGAAGACACACTCTCTTATTGACGATAACTCCGGACACTCGCATGAGACATGCCTGACACTTTCATCTTCTTGTTCACACATCCTGCATAGAGGTGTATCCACTAGCTTCATAGTATGGAGGTGTTTCTTTAGTTGACAGTGGCCAGTCAGAAATCCTACTGTTAAACGTAGGTTTTTCCTGGTCATCGCCAAATATTTCTTCGGCGCCAGCTTCCCATGGTCGCCCAGGGTGATCCTGGCAAGCCTGCATCCTTTGATTCCATCCCATCTCTCAAGAGATTCAGCATGGGTGTAACGTTTGGCTAGTTCCGCAATTGTCGAAGTCGTTTAGGCCGTAGGTGTCACTAGGTCCTAAAATTTTCAGCCCAGACGCATCCCTGGCTAAAGAATCGGCAATGGGATTTCCTTTACTCCTGTCGTGCCCTTTATTCCATCTCAGGATAATATTGTTATCTGCCGAGGCGTTAGCTAAATCTTGGTGGCACTCTAGTACTAGCTCTGATATAATACGTTGTCTGTTCATGGCTAATAGGGCTTGTTTACTATCAGTGCAGATTGTTATGTTTTTGCCAGAAATTCCTTTTCTGGTTAGTTCTTTTGTGGCAATTGAGATACCAGTCAGTTCTGTTTGAACCACGCTGATATTGTTTCCCATACCCCACTCAATACAAACAGTAATACCTATATCATATGTTACTACCAAAAATGTCTTTTTATACTCAAAAATATCACTAGTAAAATGACTGTGTCTGTGTCTACTCTTGATTCATCCTTCTCCAATTCATTCTTTTTATTTTGTCCAATCAGTTCTTGAAATTTTAAGAGTATGCTGCTTTCCCTGGTCCTCCTCATTAACGTTCCAATTTCAAATCTTATGCCTAAATATTATCTTCCTGGCTGTCCCGCAATCCCCAGATTGGTCCTGATGTAGCAGCCAGTCTTTGTCAATTAATACGAAAGCTTCTACTTTGGTAGTTTTTTCAATACTTTAAATTGTATAGATTTATAAACAGTTCCATCCTGTATAGCTTCTAGTTATCAGGCACACAGTGCAAGTGTCTGTACATAAACTATCCAATTTACACCATCGGGCCGTTATCGCTTAGAACGTGTGGTCTTTGAATGGTGACAGCGAAAGAGAAAATAATATTGTTGAATTATGCATTAACCTATTCAAAACTATGACTAATTCTTTTCGCCTAACAGTGTTTTTAGGATGAGGGAAACACAAAGGAACTCGAAATAGTCATCACTTGTTAGTTTTTTTTTTTGGATAAATCTTATTTTTTTTGTTACAGAAAACTTTTTAAAGTTAATTTTATGTTACCATGTATCCGACAACAGTTCCCAACTTTTTTTTTCGAAACCAAATCTGTAATTGCTTACCTTACACAATTAGTTGAATATATGGACAAAATGAAAATTCCATATCAATCAATTGTATTTCCA
Organism: Galerucella pusilla; assembly: GCA_910591695.1. Lineage (NCBI taxonomy): Eukaryota > Metazoa > Arthropoda > Insecta > Coleoptera > Chrysomelidae > Galerucella > Galerucella pusilla. Next base: position 7,458 of record CAJUYI010008702.1, read on the forward strand.
CACCAAACTAAGAAACATGTGGATTTTGTCATATATAATACCACGAGAGTGAAAATTTTGTCGGCAAAATTTTTCGATTGTTATGAAAGTTTGTTGCTTGGCAATTTTGCGAATGACATTTTTAACATGGATTAAATGTCATGAGCAAAATTACCTAAAAGCAACAAACTTGAATACGACAAGAGAAAAATTTTAATTTACTAAATTTTTAATTGAGTGGTATTCGACATGACTATTTCACGAGAGAAAAACTAAAAAATCATATGTTCAAACGTTTTATTTATTGCAAACTTCAATTATACAAAGCCAAAAAATAATAACATTATGAAAAAAATACTTATTTATGTAAAATGTTCAATTATCATAATTGTACGTTGTAGCATTATTTTGGGGATTGTTTTGCATCATAACCTGTGATGAATTTAAGTTAGAAACTGAGGATTCCTTTTCTTCATTTTCATTTTCTCGAGGGTTCTCTATAAGTTGGAAATGGTGTTATTCATTTAATTGTAAATATGGTTTCAAAGAATGGGCAGAAGAATGTCCTGTAAGCTTAATTACTTCTTGTTCACCAACTCCTTCTTTTGTTAATGCAGATATTGCAGAAGCTCTATGTGAATGATTGGTTATTTTTATTTTTTTTGTGACTGTACCAATTGATTCTGCCGATATTTTCGTCCACTTTGAAATTGTATTAATTCCCAATGGTGAATTTTTGTACCGTATTCCTTTCTCCCAATTTGGATGTACTGTTAAAAATAATCTTGTTGTTAGATAAGGATTGGATTCTCTTGTTTCAATAATTTTTAAAAATAAACGAACGGGACACAAATTGTTGTTAGCATTATTTCTTACCAGCCACTTATTGCCACATAAAGCTTTTCATCCTCCTTGTGTCGTTTTGGAAAAGATTGGATTATATTCTACCCTGCCAGTAAAATTACCTTTATTATCATATTCTTTTTCAAAGTAATTAATATCACAATTAGCAGCTTCATTTCCACGCCATGCTAATTCGAACGAACATAAATGAAAAAACTTTTTTTGTAACCCATCAGGATTATCTTCAGAATAGTTTCCTACCATTTCCATTAATTCTTCTTTGGTAAACGCGTTAGAACTTCTTTTTCTGGTTTCAGGTTCAGCCTGAAGCTTTTTACGTTTTGTATCCCTGGCCAATCTAGCAAATTTATAGATAATATCCTTAAATGGATCAATTTTGATGTTAAATTCTAGAAAATATTTTTCCTGGACCATTTGAGCAGTCGTATTCCAAAGTGTTTTCACACTAGCTTCAGTATAATCAGTTCCATCTCTTTTTTTCATGTTAAAACCATAATATTCAAGAATTTTTGCTATAACCTGTTCAGAAGTATCCTTTCCTAACGTATAATTACGTGCGTCCAGAAACATTCTAAACTGTTCCCACGCAGACTTTTTTGTCTTCATTGTATTTCGCGGTATACTTTGCTTAATTGTACTCTCTATTTCATTTATTGAATCATTTCCAAATCTTGTATTATACATGTTAATAATACTTATTTAAATTTTTGAAACAGTTTTAATAATTTTTAGACAGTTAAATAAATAAATAAACATCTTAGCTTCCTTAGAAACCACTAACAAAGATTTTATAAGTATTGAATATTATCACAGAGTGATAGAATTTTATACACATAGATTTGATATATTAAACGTCAAAAAATTGCCGTGACAAGATAAAAAATTGCAATTTCGAAACCTTCAAATTTTGTCAGTTATCAATTTAGTCTAGTGAAATAGTCAAGGTAATTGCAGGTAACTTTTTGTCAGTATTTTGCCACTGAAAAACACTGTAGTGAAATGGCCATAATTTAAATTATTAGAAATCCGCAAAAACAGCTCGACAAGAGCCCCCTTATTTGGAACATTCCCATTGACCGATCACAACCTTAAGTAGGCTAATATGTCTGTTGTCAAATAGACAATGCCGTAGTAAAGATAATTTTTCGAATTGGGAGTCATCGTGAGGCACGCCCCTATGATCGTGATATTATTGTTAACTTGTTAGAAATGGCCACACCGCAGCAGCTTGGCGCTTTCGCAAACTTTACTTTCAATACAAAATTTACAGGATGTCACTAGAATATTTCTTCCCTAATAAATAAACCTTGTCTTCACTTTACTGTATACTTATGAATGCAAGCTGGATTTTCCTTTCCCCTTCCTGAAAGATGTCTCATGTTACATAACGTGTGCGGAAAGTGACATTATTCACACGAGTGGGAAATATTGTAGCACGAGGCATGAGCCGAGTGAATCACACGAGTGTGAAAAATCACTTTCGCACGAGTAATGTACAGTATTTTCCCTACGATCACGTGATAATGTCACCAAATAATGTGTAATCAACATCTGACATATTAATACACAAATTGTTACAATTAAAGTCAACATAATTGATTTCAAAATTAACAATAACTATCAATAGTGACAAAAATTCAAGTAGTTTAACTATATAATATAGGTAGGTTATTACAATTATTAATTGGTTGGATAATTATAGAAATTGAAAGTGAAATTATTATTTTTCATCATACTTCAAACATACTTATCATGAATACCTTTCAAGATGATTACATTTTCCTACTATTATAACAGGTGATTTGGATTAGTTGGTACAACATCGGACTTCTGACTAAGAGAACGCGGGTTCGATCCTCGACCGCGCCATAAATTGTTTTAATCAAGAAAATGACAAAAATTTCACTTTTCAAATAGATCGCTTCAAATTTAGATATATTACATAGGTAAATCTAATTAAAAATTATATATTTGACAGCTTGCCAGTGGTCAATCTTAATAAAAATTCATTTGACAGCTTTTTTATCCGTACACGTACGGATAAGTTTTTTTTTCCGTACGCGTATGAATAAAGGCCACTTTCCATAGAACTGGACAGTGCGATATATGTCACACAACAGAGAAGAAATGCCTTGAAAATACTATAATAATTAGAGATTTCTTAAGAAGGGGAAGGGAAAATGAAATATCAGAACGATTTCTGTATTTTTCCATTATTTTTTAGAATGTATGTGACCCTATAACTTTCAGTAGTTATTTTTCCAGATACAATAACTATTTGTGTATTCAGGGAGTAAAGTAGCAGACTGCCGCTTGGAAAAAAATGTTGCGGAGTAAAAAAGGAGTATTTTTTGCGTGCTTATTTCATCAAATTTGGTTAGGTTAGTCATTTAACAAAAATGT
>CAJUYI010008703.1:0-10703 GCA_910591695.1 Galerucella pusilla
AGGAGGTAAAATATTGACTTATTATTAGGTGGTCGTGGACAAAATACATTAAAACACTATAGTATATTATTAAACGAGCAATTTATGATAGCCATTATTCACGCTGGGTGACGTTTGCGTCCCGAGCCGCAGGCGAGGGGCGCAAGTCACCCGAAAGGAATATTGACCATAAATTGCGAGTAGAATACTATACTTTGTCCACGACCCTTGATTTCTTTATTAAATAAAAGTTAACTAACCTCCAGTTCATGAAGTTATAATATGTAAACATATATAAATCTTTCGATTTTTCTGGCAGCAGTCCTACAGTCGTTAATTTCGCCGCTTTTTTTATTTCAGTTGGTATACAAGAACGTTCATTTCCACTATCCGATTTCAATGAATTAATCGTTGCAGTAATATAGCAAGTTCGTAACAATTTGGTATTACTAACGTCAAAATTAAATAATTTGACATATATAGAGATGGGCGATACCGTGTAAAGTATCAATACAACGTACCGTTATAAATATATTGTTTTGAAATACTTAATACTAGAAAATGTCGTTATGAAAAGTATCAATACTAAAGATTTCCTGAACAAAATACACTGATTTAAAAGTTTATTTCATATTGTACCCCCATCTCTAGTCGTGAATTATGAACCATAATACACTCCAGTGTATTATGAACAATAATTCACTCTAGTAGATATATGTGTACCATATACCTTTTGTTAGGAGGTAAAATATCGACTTATTATTAGGTGGTCGTGGACAAATTTATAAATTTAACATCATATTAATGTTAGAAACAAATAAATTTAATTTCTACTTATACCAATGCTTCGACATATCCAACTTTTTTTAGTAAAATTTTTCAATATTGTCAAAAGGTACTTTACTCTTGAGTAAAACTCATATTTTTTGACAAACCTCGTATCCGACTGAAAAATTTGATATTTGATGACTGCATTATAGGTTTTAGATAGATGATGCAAAACTTTTTATGGAGAATAACTTTTTTTTCTAAAATTAATAATAAAAATGTTTCCCATATGATTTGAACTTAGGGGGACATATTGTATATTCCAGTTGAATATGCTTTATTTAAATTCAATGGGTTACTTAAATTATATTTTTATCTTTCTCACTTATCAAAAATAATCTCCCAAAAATCAATCTGATAATTATTACCATAACCACCCACACTCAATCCATCTCTTTTTTCCCCTAATAGTTCTGTTTTTCAAAATGGCTTTCAAGATTGAAAAATAATCTTTAAAAATTGACTTAAACTATACTCACAAATTTTTTTCAACATAAAATTTCATACATCATGTCCCTTTACGAAATCTATACAATATATTTTTACTTTCTACACATAGGATATATTTTAACATGTAAATATAAAATCCTATAAATCAACTTGGGGGCTATTGTAATTTGAAACTCTCAATCACCTGTTATCTACTTAAGGTGAAAATAAAAGGTTCTGTTGTGCAGCAGATGTGTTCAGGTTCAGCTCGTTCCCAAAAAATAATCTTTATGTTGTCCTAAAGGTACTACTAATAATGCAGCATGCTGAATCCGAAAAACAGCCACGTGTCTAATAAACAGAGGCGTAGTAAATTTTAGTTATCAACCAGCAAGTCATTGACCAAAAGAGGTGAAATAAACTATAATTTTCATTTGAGAACAAAAGTGCATCAGCCATTTTAGGTCATTATAGTTACCAAATGTTACAATAATAAAGCACAAGAGACATAAACAGAAAACGTCAAATATAATAGATTTAGGTATTATTTTTGTTAATTCAAAATAGTGGAATGGTAGAAGAAACCTCCATCCACATACCACCTCCGGGAAATAGGACTAAAGGAACTACTAGTTTCTGAGACTCTCCTCAGAAACTGAGTAGAAGTAAGGGGGCACAATAGATCTTTTAGGTATCAGTGAATGTCACCCCAAAACACACACATACATACATTGATTTATAGCATAAAACTCTGAAAAAATAAAAGTTGTACGCTAATGCATACATTATTCTGTCCCTATTAGTAATTACAGTGCAAAGCATACATTATTTAATAAATAATCAACGTTAATTTATCAATATTGCAACTAAAATTTCCTCTAAATCAACATTTAATAATGTAACTGTCAGAATCCTTCTCGTTAATATTAATTTTTATTAATATGCGCCACTGGTTCTACTGCTACTAAAACATCTGCCACCCGCTTTTAGATTTCTTAGTTTCGTATTCAACGCCTACCTTGCACATGCAGTTGCATTAAAAATGCAGGTAGTTTTTGCAGTAGCCAAACTTGATGTAATAATATCAAGTCTTGATATCGATTAAGAATAAATTTCATTTAAATTTGCTATAGCTATTGGCACCGCAGTATTTATGACGTCAATTAAAAGTCATCTAAGATGGCGTAAATTATAGGTAAACCTTCCCTATTTCTACTCAATACAACATCAGAAAATTTTACATTTTAAGTAATAAAATTGGTTACGTTCACCTTGTTATTAGGGCCAGGTATTCCCAATACAATAACGATTTCACAACGACTGAATTTAAACAATGTAAAACTATCTGCGGAATCAGTGTAGGAGGTAGTTTTATAGATAATTATAACATATTTCCAGGAAAACAATTACTTTGAAAATTTTTTGACAGCTTCAATAACCAATAAAATTTCCTTATTTTTTATCATATGAACAATTTCACCCAATCATGTCAACATTACACTGATAACAGACCATGGGCTGTTTTCACATTGCTATGGGCACATACCTATTGATTTATTTCAATTTTGAAGTTTCAAATATTTAATACATATTTGGAAATGTCACGATTTGGTTGTAATTCTATAATTGGTAAAAAAATTTCTATCCGAATAACCCTCGGACATTGATAAATGCTCAAAAATTTTATGACAACTTTCTCAAGCTTGTTGCTTGGAGAGTTATTACTACTGATAATAAATATTACTTTTACCTACGCCCCCTCCTGTAATCAGATAACACACAGTCGGCATCAATGTAATGATGTCTATTACGCACGGTAAAAAAACGCACAGCTGTTAAGTAAATCGCACAGCTTCCCTAGCAACATCTTAGCAACTGTCATTAGACGTCGCCATTTTATTCAAAATATACTATTTGAAAACATTCGATATAATCGATATTGCCACGTTTAACTATGAAAAGCCCAAAGGGCTAAGTATTGATTATAATTGAAAAATTGACTTTCGATTATCTATAATATATTAATAATGATTAAACGTTAGTCCTTTAATGTGCTTCTTTCATTGGTAATAGAGATGGAGATGGAAGTTTACCAAGCACCTCTAATAATGTAACTGTTGTTTCTCATGCTTCAACAAGCAAAGGAAGCGATTTATGATTTGTGTTTAATAACTGAACTGTTACTATAAACAATTATTATAATAACTAATATTATGGAATTAAATGTTATACAATAAAATTATTAAATATATCTATTGTTGATGTTGTTCAGGTATTATAAATACAAGTACAAGTAGGTCGTAGGTAAAGTATAGTATGTAACTCGTGTTGTAAACTTGTAAAGCATTTTACGCACTCGCCGCTACGCGGCATCGTAATTTTTTCATTCGTGCGTAAAATGCTTCTTTTACCACACACGTTACGTAATATACTATTATGTTTTATAATAAAAAATGGTGCGCATATGGTTTATGACTGATAATGAGACAGCTGACGATTTGTGCTATCAATGCCAAAAGAATAGACTATAACTACAACTACCTTGAGGATGTTGTCAGTGCCGTAGATTGTTTAATTATTTTATCATTTTATATTGATAAATTAACTCCAATGTTAAAATGTCATATACCTGGAAATGTTATTGTCACTTTGACATCGATAAAAAAGGTGCATCCTTTTTTATCGCGATAAAAACTCCTCTTCCTCAATATCTAGTAAGCAGACGTCACTTTTACACAATGACAATGAGTCGCAAGTTTGGTTACTTACAATTTCAATATTCTGTCGTTAATTTATCTTGCCAAAAAACACTCGAGCTTTTTTTTTATCAGATAAATTTCTCTTTAACTCAAAGTTTTGCCAATCACTAAATTTGCTCGAAAAACTGACATTGGATAAAATCACTCCACCTTCGAGAAATTTATCCTTGTGTTTTTACTGTTGATAAAATATTTTGAATGGGCCTTTTCAGTAGATGCTTAAATCTCAAAACAAATATTTTATTTGAAAGCTTACTGATAGTTTTTCACTTTGTGCAGCTTTGATTCGAATATAAATGTTACAAAGCTGAATAAAATGTTAAACAAATATTAGGGAAATTTGAACAAGCGTTTGACCTTGGGGGCAAGTGACATCATAAGGTCTGGAGTTATGTTGGCAGTATTTGTTAGAATGGCTGGCCAAATGCTGCTACGGCTACGGCCGAGGCCAAAATATCCAACGAAGAAGCAAATGTTTCTCGTTTTGGTCAACTTATTTTAAGCTTTTGCTTTTTCGTACCATGATTTTCGTCTGTTTTCATCTCGAGGAACGTAAATGAATACTTTGCTTGGGCAATTTATTGTTATTTTAACAAAAACAAATAATCCAAAATGAAAGAGAATATCAATATCAATTTCGAGGTTACATGAGAAGTCAAAATCAAAAACCAGGAAAGCAAACTTTACAAATCATATGAAAATATCGGTCTGTCGTTTTCAAGGTCGTAGGCTCTTTGACGTCACGAAGGATGGAGGAGTGATGTCACGTTCAAACCGCGCGCGCTGCTTTCCGTACTTTTGATAATTATTTTAGGATAGAAATCAAGCTCCAGAAAAAAAAAATGAGGGGACATTTTTTCATAAAATACTTTAATTTAAACAAATAAAAAAATTACTGAAAAGGACCATTATTGACATATAATCTCAGTCAGAAAAGATCATAGCCCCAGGTAGGCCGGAATTTTGCTTCTCGCTAAATTTTCTTTTAACGATTTTAATTTGTCCTTAGAAAGGTCTGTGTTGCAAAATAGTCAGGCAGAGCTACACAAGTTATTCCTTAGAAAGTACCAAACCGAATACCAAACATTCTAAACTGACACCGATGCATTCATATCAGATTGGTAGCTGGAACTGAACACACACCCAACGGTGACTGCGAACAATTATTCTGCTCTCTCTTTCGAATAGTTTTTCTCATATTTTCCTTGTCGTACTTGTGTAAATCGTATGTCTCGGATAGACTTTTCGCCATCTGTATGTCATCAGTGAGTTTCGAACAAGTTGTGGATATATTAAACATTGTTTTACCAAATTTTCTATCATAGTCATATGACGGATACATATCGTTCTTCAGATTATATACTTGCATTTGGTCAACAAATTTGGTTTTATATGCGTCACTTTTTTTCTTTTATCTATTGACTTTTTGATAATGTATTGTGGATATTGTGGTTCTGTATCTGTATCTGTAGAGTGGGGAGGGTGAGTGTGTAGGCTCACAGCACTTAGGCCACATGTGACCCATTGTACATCCTCCCGAGGAGTTGTCCTCCTAGGTCATTGTCCATCCTGTGGAAGGTGGTCAGGTCACTAGGAGACATCTCCTTTATATCGGCAGGTGTAGGCCAAGACTCACCGAACACACACTCTCTTATTGACTATAACTCCGGACACTCGCATAAGACATGCCTGACAGTTTCATCTTCCTGTTCACACATCCTGCATAGAGGTGTGTCCACTAACCCCATAGTATGGAGGTGTTTCCTCAGTTGACAGTGACCAGCCAGAAATCCTACTGTTAAACGTAGGTTTTTCCTGGTCATCGCTAAATATTTCTTCGGCGCCAGCTTTCCAGGGTCGCCCAGGGTGATCCTTGCAAGACTGCATCCTTTGATTCCATCCCATCTCTTAAGGGATTGAGCATGGGTGTAACGTTTGGCTAGTTCTGCAATTGTCGAAGTCGTTAGGCCGTAGGTGTCACTGGGTCCTAAAATTTTCAGTCCAGCGGCTTCCCTGGCTAAAGAATCAGCAATGCGATTTCCTTTACTCCTGTCGTGCCCTTTAACCCACCTCAGGATAATATTGTTATCTGCCGAGGCGTCAGCTAAATCTTGGTGGCACTCTGGATATTGTGGTTTTGGTTAACTTTCTTTTGCTATACTATCACCTCGATTTTTCAATGATTTAAACACATTTTCCACAATACACTTCGAATCCGGCAATAAATGAACTTTTTTGCCCTAGTAGACTCCGTTTCACATAAGAAGAACCCTCTAGAAGTTGCAGTCGTATATGCGACGAAGCTGCACATAACAATATCGAACCGTGCAGCTTTTTCGCGCAAACGACTGCAACTTCTAGAGTCTACGTTACATACTTAGTTTTAAACACAATATCATTACAGGTCAGACAAAGAAAAACAATCAGGTGGTGAAGCATTTATCTCGAAAAATAATTTTAAAAATGAAAATTCGGAAATATATTTCTCGAAGCTCAAATTAATAATAAAATAATTCAATAAATTCAAAAATTAGTCTCAATTATTATTTTACCAGCCAAATATTTCATTTGTGAAATAATCATACTATCAAAGTCTATATAATAGACTTTGATACTATTAGGCATTAATTTTTCTCTTTTCGAAGAAATGAGTGCGATACTGATCTATTGTTATCGGATTAACGACAATCTGCTGTGGGTTTTGGTCTTGAATCATTAGGTCAAAAGGAAAATATCATAGAATGGAGTATAGGCAAATAGGTAATTTGATATTCTAAGAAGGACATTAAAAGCTATTTATCTTAAATAGGATAGGTATCTTTTGTATAGTTTGCTTCAAATTGTACTTTGAGTATTGGACTTAAATAATCCTTGAACAGCCAGATGTATCGGATATTATTCAAACTTGACAAAATATTTTACAATTTAAAAGTAACTGTTTATTGAATAATGAAACTATTATATTTTATAGTACAATATTCTATATTTTTATATTCGATGTGAGCCACCACAAATGTTCTTTTATAAACTTTTATAAATTGTGACATTTTTCAATAGTACCTACCTAAAGTTGATATTAAATTGTAAAATATTTCATCAATCTTTAGTACTCTGTAATACCCAATAAACATCTGATTGCCAAAGGATTATTGCATTACAATACTGTATGTACTATTTGAAACATAGTATAGTAGATATTTCAAGACTTTTGCTATAATGAATTATAGACGGAAGTTGAATCATTGAGAAATGGCTTCATAATTATATTTGCACAAAATATCCGAATAATTAATGAGGGGGATGGGTAATTTGGTCCCCGCTACCTGTGTTAATCCTTTGGTAGCCAGGCACTTCGATAATCCGGCTGGTAATTTCGCCCCCAAACTAAAATATAATTATTTCTGCTTCTTGGAAATTTTTAGGAATAACAGGGGTTTAGACGGATATAAAACCCTTATATTATTATAATTTGCAATCATTTGAATTATTACTTAGTTTGAGTACGTGTGAATTGTTGTGAGAAAGCAAATTATGGAGGTGAAAATTATTAAAAGTAATCGTGGCAAGGATTTACTTGTAGTTAACGGTTACAAGTTTAATTTCCACAAAAATCTGGAAACTTCAGAAGAAACTTGTTGGAAATGTACCAAAAGAAAATGTAAGACCTGTATCTATACATTAGGTGTATCAAGTGCAATATTCGTGACTAAAACTTCATTCGAACACTGTCATCTTGCGGACAAATGACATGAGATTGGAGAAGTACGCTGATTATCTAATCGAGAATTATGTTGATGAAGAATCTCTTTTTCAACTGACAATTTGGGCCAAAAATTCGTCTGATCTCACGCGAACAACAAACGCTTGCGAAGCTTTTCACAGAACTTTTAACGATTCATTTTACAAAGAACATCCAAATATAATAACATTTCTTGAGAAATTAAATGAATTCCAAATCGAAACTTATATCAAGTTGCAAAGTTGTCATTTGAAACATTATGTAAGAGTCCCTAAAATTAGAAATCGTCAAAAATTTATTGAAAACCTTATAGAAAAATAAAAAAAATTTGAAATAGATAGAACTCATTTCTTAACATGTATTTCATTTAAATGTGTAAAATTTTGAAATTCATGCCATAGAGTTGAAATTAAAACTTTTAAACTATTTTCATGTTTTGATTTTATTTCTTCTTTGAACCGAAAGCATATACCTGATTGCGGGGACGAAATTACTTGTAGGTAATTTATACCTGTCAACCATGGGGACCAAATTACCTTTTGAAATTTCGTGACGTCATCTTTGGTGACCAAATTACCAACTCCGTTAATGAGCATACTTTATTATTATCGATTTATTTTAAATGCTTAAAATTGTGATTTTGTTATCCTTAATGATCATGACTATGCACCACACTCTTTCCACTTTCTCGGGGATTATAAAAGGCCCAAGAAAACTGAAAGGTGATGATAAACTATAAGAAATGTATGACTTAATGATAACAGCTTTAACAATGAAATGTTTTTTTTGGGCCACCATAGCTGTGGTTGGCCTAGCTCTGTGGAAGCATTGTCAAATATCTAAAACAACAAAATAATACAGAAAATTGTGATTGTGACGTTATTGAATATGTACGATTATTTTTGTAAGTAGTCTAAAAAATGTTATTTTCTATTTGTTGCAGGAACAGTTCCGGAAAATGGAGTTCCGGACATGACCTGTCTGACAGTTCTCGATGAAGAAGTAATTAACAAAAATCTCAAACTTCGTTACGAAAACAACAAGATATATGTATCCTTTATATTTATATATTTTTTAAAAACTATTTCGTCTTAGAAGAGGTTGTACTACAATTCTAGCGAAGTTTAGTAATCTTGGCCTCTAGGTAGAAATAAAAATTTAATTTGTCTATTGAAAGAAATGTCACAAAAATTAAAGGAAGTGATAAATATTCAGATCTTTCCAGTTGGATGTGAGTGTCTAAGTTAGCCAAGGTCATTTTTCATATTATTTACTGCCTAATATACGAAGTCATAATATCAATATCTCATATATTTTGTAATCTTTGATCTTATCATGTCGAATACCCACGAACAGTAACACAAATAAAACAGCGGAATAAACTATAGTTTGTTTCAAAAAGTACATAGACTATTTGAAATACAATAATCCTTTAACAACCCGATGTTTATCGGATATTACAGAGTTGTTGAAGGCAAAGCCCCTCGCGAAATAATCTTGGTGCTCGGTCAACAATAATAGTCTTCACCACCTTGGTGTATAATATACTATTATTAAACTCTGTTCTATTTAATAAAAATACCTTCCATATTAAGAAACCGGGAACCAACTCACTCTAGCTGGTATGAATGAGACGTTATAAGCTATTTTGGTCTTTAGTTTGTAATCTAAAACTGCCCCACGTTGGGCGCCAATTTGTAACCTAAAACTGCCCCAGGCTAGAGCACTACACCTCAGGAAGTGGTATTCGGCACCAATTAAACTATTTTATACACTATCACTGGGATGGGGTGTACAATTAATATTAAATTAGACGCCACCAGCTTTTTAATCGAACGAAGCAATTAAAACAAGAAACAAAAGGTGGAAAGCTGGAAACACCTTGTGAGAAATTAAATTTACGTTACCCAAAAATAAATAAAATAAATCTACTTATTCCCGAACACGTTTATCCAATTCAATGATTATTGAATAATCAATACAAAGAGTGAAATAATAATTTTTATTGAATTATTTGAAACTCGACATAAATTAAATATCTCAAAAACCAAACGAAGAGAATACCAATTGTAATTAGCACGCCAAATCCAAATCTTACACACGCTATAGGTAAGACGGAGGAACTTATCTTAGAGGGCTGAGGATGTTTGCAGCTCTTAGCGCGATGGCGGCAGTGGCGGCGATATCTTCGGCAGGTTGTGGACCTCGTGCACGGGACAGGAACGAAGTGGAATGGAACTTAACTTGCCTTGAACTTGCCGGCTGCAGAGCTGCGGAAAAAAAAGAGAAAACAGGGATAAGGAACTAGAAAAGAAACATTAGGAAGGAACAGATCAGGTAAAAAAGAGCTTACGCTATAGCGCATACAAAACCCGAACTCCACGTGTTGAAATACAACTTAACAGTGATCTGTTTTATTCTATTCGTTTTGTTCCTCAAAACACAAAAAAATGTAAATCAACAAATAAGCAATAAATATAGATAAGCTGTAAGCACTAGAAAATAACCTAGGGAAAATACAATAATTAACTTAACAACCAGACAATAGAAAATTGTTCACCACAAATTAAAAATAAAATATAAATAACTGTTGCCTTCTGTGGCAGTTAGAGGAAAGAAAGACTCCACTCGAAAATTGAAATTTCGAACATCGACAGACAAAAATGGAAGGTGAATTTGATAAAAATTAATGTTTTATTTCGGAGTGGCTAATGTGACAAGTTTAGAAAAGTAAAAATTTGGGAGGAAGTGACTAATGAGCCAAAAAATTCACTAAATAAAATAGTTTTTCGGACAAAAAACGTAACAGCTGAACAGCATGTTACAAGTTCTCATGTGATCTACAGCATACTACTTACAAAATTCTATCGGTAGGAATATTGGTTTGTTTATGTTATTGCCCTTAATGTCCATATTTCAAATATTTTGTTTTATAAATTTAATTTCGACCTTGAAAAATATTATGCCGT
>CAJUYI010008704.1:0-10702 GCA_910591695.1 Galerucella pusilla
TCGATTATTTTGCCCACCCCTAATGTACACCACTGGATCAAAAATTGGAAAATGTTTTTTCTACACCCGCATAAATATTACCCATCTTTTCTACACCCATATGTATATTATCCATTTCCTGCACAGTTTAAAGAATGGAAATGTAGGCCTTATCGGTTAACTGAACGTATATTATGATTTCATATACATCCTGGAACGTACTTATATGAAATCCACCTATAAGTATTCGCGTTTAGTACTCGTCACTCATCTTTTTTTCAATTTAAAGAAACGTCAAAATAACTTGTCAAAAAAGTCTCTCTCAGAAGCACTGGATTAAGAATATTTATTTACAAAAATGAACAAATAAAATAGTCCGTATAAATTGATTACAAATACTAAAAATAGAATAGAATGGGTAATTGAGCAGCTACCGATGGACATGTCTTTATAATAGATCTCGCTGGTTGAGTGGTAAACATGTCAGACTCTTACGCGGTAGACCTAGGTTCGATTCCCCATGAAACAACTTTTTTTTTATTAATGATTTTATTTTTAAATAATTATTCTGCTTGATATTGATAACAACAACAGGTAGACGCTTGAAATATTTCGTATTTTGCATATTTATTGTAGATAAAGGTACGATACCTACCCTTCGTGCGGGAGTCCGACTGGCAACATCTACTTATAACAGCTTCGCATATTTAAAAAGGGAAACCGTAACATTGTACAAATTGTACATTTAAGAACTGTACGTTTATCACAAAAAAATTAGTGAAGACATAAAATTGAATTGGTACGATTATAAATAAAATTGTTGAACATTTTAAATTTCAAGTTATATTTATTTTACAGTATATTCAAATGTTTATTTTCTAGATTTTTTCTTGAAGGGATCGTAGAAAAAATATAATGTTCGAATCGTGTGGATTGTCCATATCCACACTAGTTGCACAAACTACTATTCTGCACAGTTTACAAAATGGAAATGTAGGCCATCATTTAACTAAACGGATATAATTTCATATACATACGTCCTAGAACGTATATGAAATCCACCAATCAGCATTCGAGTTGAGTATCCGTCATTCATCTTTTTTCAATTTAAAAGAAACGTCAAAATAACTTGTCAAAGTTTCTCATAGAAGCGCACTGGATCAAGAATATTCATTTACAAAGATAAACTTGAAAGAAATAATCCGTACAAATTACCAACAAATAATACTTAAAACAGAATAAAATGGGTATTTGAGGAGACCTCAGATTTTATAAAATTATGTAATAGGTACATCTGACGTTATAGATAAACAATTTTCATATCTCTCAGTGGTTGAGTAGTAAGCAATCCAGACTCTCACGCCGTAGACCCGGGTTCGATTCCCCGTGAGTACGTTTTTTTATTGTTAAATTTATTTTTAAATAATTATTCTGCTTGTTATTATTAACGACAACAGGTAGACGTTTGAAATATTTAGCAGAATATTCATTATTATAGATAGTGGTACGGAACCTTTCATGAGGGAGTCCGACTGGCAACATCTACTTAGAACAGCATCGTATATTTAAACAGCATCGTATATTTGAAAAATGAAACCGTAGCCCTATACAAATTTCAAGAACTGTACGTTTACCACAAAATTAGTGGAAACATAAAATTGAATTGTATAATTTTTAATTTGAAGTTAGGTATATTACAGTTTATAGAAATTTTTATTTTCTAGATTTTTTCTTAAGTGGATCGTAGAAAAAATATGCTGCTCGACTCGTGTGGATTGTCTGTATCGCACTTGAACGATTGAGCACTCCGCCTACGGCGTCGTGCTCAAACTTAGTCGTCGTGCGACATGGCCATCATATCCACACTAGTTGCACAAACTACAATTTCTTTCAAAATATGCCCTTTTACATTTAAAAACAACCTGCCAAATGACAAATCAATTTATCCATCCATTTTAAAGTTATCGAATTAAAACATTCAAGCTTTCAAAATTTCAACACCCTGTATTTCGAAAAGTAAATGTGCTAGACCCCTTAATCGCGCAAAACAAATTATGGAAATAATAGTAAAAACTTATCCAAACAAATTCAAGTAGATCACTAGCACTGCGAATACCAGCTTTGCATAGAATTTCAATATAGCATCGGTGGTTCAGTGGTTAGAATGCTTGCATTGTACGCGGGCGGCCCGGGTTCAAATCCGGGTAGGAGCATATTTATTATTATGAATCGCTGCTTCGTAAACGAGAGAGAGAGACTAAGGAGGCACAAGCACGCAAGGCACATAACGAAGAAATGTAACATAACGTTTCGTAACGTAACGCGTAACGGTCAGATCTTTTGCGTCGCGACCCCTGGTCGCTCAAACATAACCTGGCATAAAGAACTAAAGTTCCAAAAAAATTGAAAACTGAATAAGACAGGCTCTTGCCAAACTGACTTTAAATTTGGCGATACGGGGGAGTCCATTAATTACGTGAGGTTTTCTAGGGGGGGGGGAGGAAATCTAGGTAAATATTCCGAAATATAACTTAGAGGGGAGATGGGGTCCTGGCAAAATTGCGTAAAAAATTATTTCTAGAATATAATATGGGTAAATCTGTGAAAATGGTACTTCTGTGCGTGAGCGATAACGGCTAAAGGTACGGATCGTAATTGTAATGTAAAAATATTCAATTCTCATTAAACGATTTAATGAGTAGTGTAACAATGCAGTATCCATTAAAAAATATTTTAATGAGTAACAAAACATACATCATTATTTATTAAAAAAATGTGTATCAATGACATTGGTCATTGAAACAATACAAATCTCAAATAAGTTTACCTTTAGAAACTATCAGATTAAAAATGAATATCACATTTTTCACTTGAAATTTTTTCCCCACTGGACTAATTTTCAGGAGGGTTAATAGAAAATCTAACTATTGTATTGGTCTTTAAGATGAATTTTTTAAGAAAATTTTTCGATTTTCCAAAAATTTTTCAATATTTGAATAAATTTAAAATTTTTGAACAAATTTTATTTTCGAAAAATTTTCGTTTTTAAATAGAATTATTAATTTTTGAAAAAATTTAAGTTTTTGAAAAATTTTTGAATTCTCAAAAAAATTTTCGATTTTTGATAAAATTTTGAATTTTTGAAAAAATTCTCAAATTTTGAGATCATTATTGCTATTTGTCAAATTTTTTTCAATTCTCGGAATCAAATGTTAAATTCAATGAAAATAAAAAAAAATCGAAATCTTGCAAAATTCAATCGATGGAATAATTATTATCGAGGAATTCTTTTTTTAACACAAGAAAATAAAAGAAAAAATTTGTAATGAAACAAAATTACATTAATTATTTAGACAAAAAATTGTAATGAAAAATTTCTCAATACTCATTAAGAATTAAAATTTAAAATGTACTAAAAATACATTGTTCATTAAAAAAAATTTAATGGAATTAATTTAATTCATAATAAAAAAAAATAAATGAGTGATGGAAATTGAATACATTACCCATTATGAAAAAAATGAGCAATGAATTGTCATCGCATTAAAAAAAATACATTATTTGCAACTCTGCCATGGACTGAATTAGAATAAATCGAATGTGTTTTTAAATTACGTTAAAATTCACAAATACTAGTCTTTGCTAGTCCTCATCAAAAGTAATAGAACAAGTTTTTTTTTCTCAATAATCCAACACGCTCACAGTCCAAAGAGAAGTTTTGGGGGGGAGTTGAGGAAAAACTTACGATATCTCACCAAGGGAGAAGGGGGGGTCGAAAAATTCTCAAAAACGCCTCACGTAATTAATGGACGCCCCCTAACAAAGCCAATTCTCATGGCTTTGTGAGAAAAGAAATAAAAGGAGCTACTCATTTTATTTCTTAAAACAAAATTAGAAAAAACTCATACTTAAAAATCAGCTATCTTTTAAAATACCGCGATACACTGAAATTACAGTAATGAGGGTTACTGTGCTCTAAATAGATCTTTTTAGATGAAAAAATAATATGCAGTATACAATGACACAAAAAAATTGATTTTGAAATTTACAAGTTTTATAGGAACTCGACTCCAGAAATTTTCAATTTGAAATATTTTAAATTTCGCTGTAAAGCTCAAAATCGTCTATTCCATCAAAAAACAATTTTTGAGAAATAATACTTGAATTATTTCAATATTTAAAATGTTGACTGCAGGAGCTTAACTTCAAAGCAAACGAAAATAATTATTTGTTTCATTTTTCTGCAGGCCTGGTATGATTATAAGCTCAAATGGGACCCAAAAGATTACGGTGGTGTGGAGATGCTTCATGTTCCATCTGATCATATATGGAGACCAGATATTGTTCTCTACAACAAGTGAGTTATATTTTCATTTAACTTTCTGTCATTTTGATGATGATATTTTAAATATCGGAATAATTATCAATTTTCAACTTTCAAATTATATTTTTTATCAAAGTGGAGTTAATAAGAAACTTTTAGTTTCATTTAAAATTAGTAGATTTCACAAAGTAAGGTTCCAGACAGTAAATTCAAGATATTTATTGATGTACAGTCAAAGTCAAATGAAACAAGACAAACACCAAAATTCATAAAAATTCAATTAGTTTCAATGATTTGTGGTAAGCCTTCGATAAAATGTTCTAGAAATAGTTCAATTGTGACCTGAAAAACTGTTTGATGGGGTTAGCAGATGTTTAAATAATGCAGTATCAAACTAATCTAACTGTGCGTTTCATTTCATTGCACCGACCTTGTAACCATACAGGATGATACTAAAAAAATAGGTCGAATAATCTCAAAATATCTCTCTATTATTATTGCAAAGTGCTGTAATTCAACTTTGGCTGAAAAAATCGGACATTTTTTAAAATTAAAAACAGAATTTATTCCACAATTTATTTATTTTCTAGCCTGAACAGCTAGCTTGAAACGCAATACATAATCTTCGATCTGCTCAACCTTCTCCGTTTGTGTTTCATGAACAAAATTGACTGATATTGGTACACTAACTAACCTTCCATAAAATGGGGCCCGTTTTAAATCTCTAGTCAAAACATCGCGACGTTGATCAGAGAGATCCAGTGGATTATCAACTTGCTTTGTTAAAACAGCCGGAAATCGAAAGAAAAAGATACTTCATCTCTTTCTCCCCTCATTACACTCTTAACAACACATGATAACATGTTAAATACCTTCTAGAACTGATTGTTAATTAAAGTCTAACTGTCTGCTCTCCAGCACAATATGTCCGAAGCCCCTGTCAGTGATGTCATTCTGGAAATTATCCATTGGATTTGCAGTGGCAACGCAGTGGTTAAAAAACAAACTGCATAGATAGACGATTTTGTCAATTTTTCCGTATAAGTTCGATTTCCCCATCTAGTCTCCATGATTTGAAGAATAAAATTAGACAAACTTGTTGTATCGCAAACTACGAAAATGATATTATAGTAGCATGTACGAGAAAACTTTCAACAAATCAATGTACTTACTCATGAATTTGGACAATACATTAATTTTTTCACATAGAACCCATGAACCCATTACAGAGCTGCATCAAGAAAAAATTGATACATTGTTGTAAAAAATTTCTGAAATAAAATAACCATCTATATCAAGTCCCAAGTGTGAAAAACGTTACTTTAGACACAAGTTTTCTGAGACACGGGTAGGCGAAGCAGAACTAGCGCCTTATAATAAAACGAAAAAAAAAAACAGAATTAAATTGTAATATTTTGAGCAGCTGAATACTATAATGGAACACATAAATTTAGAACCGATAAAAATAAGTAGTCTACTTGCAGATGATGTGGTCTTAGTAGCGAATGCAAAGAACAAAAAGGCAAAAACTGGTGAATATTTGGACTAAAAAAATAGAGAACATCAAGACGGAGGTGAACATAAATAAAACAAAAATGATGATGTTAAATAAAAAACAACTATGCAATCAAAATAATAAAAAAATTAATTGGAAAAACCAGACGCTAGAAAGAGTAACAGCATTTGAATATTTGGGAAGTATATTAACAGAAGATGGAGAAATAGATGCAGAAATAACAAACAGAGCAGATAGATCAACTAAAATATACAACTCTCTAGATAAAACAATTCTTGGAATCAAAGATATAGACTTAGAAGTGAAAATGGAAATTCATAATATAATAACAGTCACTACAATACTATTATATGCAAGTGAAAATTGGACTGTGCGAAAAAACGACAGAGCTAGAATAAACGCCATAGAAATGAAACATCTAAGAAGAATTGCAGGGAAGACTAAATGGGATAGGATTAGAAATGACGTCATTAGAGAGACAACTAAA
Organism: Galerucella pusilla; assembly: GCA_910591695.1. Taxonomy (NCBI): domain Eukaryota; kingdom Metazoa; phylum Arthropoda; class Insecta; order Coleoptera; family Chrysomelidae; genus Galerucella; species Galerucella pusilla. The sequence continues at coordinate 6,307 of CAJUYI010008704.1, forward strand.
CAGGAACTGATAACTGGTAAAATAAAAAAGAGAAGACTTGGCTTGTATGGTCGTATGGTAACAATAATGGAACCAAATAGGTCAACTAGGAAAAAAATGGAGATTGGAAAACCGATCAAAGAACGAAGGGGTAGGACTTGAAGGAAATGGTTGGACCAAATACAAGAGATAGGTTTGGGAAGAGGAAAGACCATAGCAGTAATGAAAAACCTAGCAAGAGACAGAAAGGCATGGAAGTAATAGGAAGAGTTTGTTCAACCATCCTTTGCCGTTACGTTTTACATTATCCAGCTTGCCTTCTCATTCCTGAAATGGATAAGGCGGAATTATGACGTCATTAACTTATTTCTTATCTAAGGTCGACATAAATTTAATCTGTCACTTTTGACAGTTCAGTTGTCATATTTTGAAAACAATTCTTAACATATGTCATTGATTATAATTTTGAGGTTAAGTGTAAAATAAGATTCAACTAATATAAGACATACGTAAAACAGTAGAATACGTCACCGATTATGACGTAACGGCAAAGGATGGTTGAACAAACTCTACACACATCCGACGCCTGAAGGGGCAGAAGGAACAAAAAAAGAAAAACAAGAAATTATAATATTTCAATTATATCACAAAATAACAGACAATTACTGACGTGTAGGTAAATGAGAAATCAAATGACACAGAACTATAAAATTATCACGGAATATTAAATATAAATTACAGAAGATACACTTGATGTGGCGTTTAAGGAACAAAAGATAAACGAGATGTGACTTTCGCACTTTGAACAAAAGTGTTTAAAGTGACGTTTCACGAATGTCTAATCCGTGTTTTATATGTGGTTTTAGTGACGGAAGTAGAAAAATACTTTTATTCATGAAAAAGCGAATATTTTCATTCCTCAAAAATGCTTTTTCCTCATTTTATGTTCAAGTACTATAATCACCTCCGCAAAGCAATGCCTACGGTGGAAATCCCTTAATTGCCACGGCACATTATAAATACCACAGACACCGAATCCACTGCGTCCCATTATCTTCCATTTATTACACATTTTGTTTTTAAAAAGAAACACGCACTCGTTTGAAATTCTTAAAAAGACTCGGCATCGAGGTACATACAAATATAAAAAAATCCATTATTATTTTTAATAATTCATTAAAATTCTCCCGAGAAGTGTATTGTATAACTAGGTCACAAACTTTTTGGAAGGCGGAGAATGTAAGGGGATAAAATATTGTATACATTTTGCCAGCATGCAAAATGAACTTTTTATTTTAAAATGTGTGTGGAAAGTTACAACCACAAACAAAGGTGAGTGAAAGTAAAAGGTGACAGATGAGAAATTTCGCACTTTGATGCTATTATAATTCATAACAAACAAATCAGTAGTGAAAGTACTTGGAAAAGAAAGAAAACTACTATACAGAAAAAGCCAGTGTAGTGCGAGTGCCATAGGTACTGGAAAATAATTGATAATGCTTCTTCCTCACCATTGGAGCGCTTTCAGACGAGATACTTTGTAGCCGGCTACCAGTGTCTGAAAAGAATCGCGCGGATAAAAATACATTAATATAAATAGACGCGCATTCATCTGTGTCTCGTGTGAATGCGTCTATTTATATTACCTAATGTATTTTCAGCCGCGCCATTCTTTCCAGACACTAGTGGCCGGCCATTAAGAGCGCTTTCAGACGACACACTTAGTGGCCGGCCAGTGTCTGGAAAGAATCGCGCGGTTGAAAATACAATAATATAAATAGACGCATTCACACGAGACACAGATAAGGAATACGTGTCCGGCCATTGAATCGAAGTGTCTCTGCCCCACTAGTGTTCAGACATTGTGTCTGTGTACGGGCCACTCTTAATATACAGTGTGGAAACCACGTATGGAATAAAATTCTCTAGGATGGAATATTCCCCAATAAATGGATTGGACGGAGAGGTACTATTGAGTGGCCAGCTAGATCGCCAGACCTAACGCCGTTAGATTTTTTTCTGTGGGGTTATCTCAAGAACAAAGTATATGCAACACAACCAACTAGCATTATAGACCTCAAAGACAGGATAACTACAGAAATACGGAATATTTCACCTGAAACCTTAAACAAAGTTAAGGAGTGTTGAAATATTATCATTTTCTAGGTTTTTACTTCACTGTTTACTAGTTGTTATGTACTTGTTTATAATATATCAAAAAGATACTTGTCATATATATTTTTTTAAAGTTGTCATCAATATAATTTTATTTCAAACATAAAATCTTTTAATAGAGTATTTCTGTGTTATTGGGTATGCTTCAACAGGTTATGGGCCCAGGAACGCAATAAATAAATATACCCCAATTTTTGTCATCACAGATTTAGTTAAAAAAAATGGATTTTACAAAAGTACAAATTGGTCTTTTAGAAGGTAAATCAAATTGGTCTACGTGGAAATTTAAAATTTGCACATTACTTAGAGGTATTATTGGAGCTCTAGAAATTGTAGAAGGTACACTGAATGAACCTACAACTTTAGCAGAAAATGCTACGGAGGCAGAAGGTATCAAGTACAAAGAAGGGTTGAAAGAGTACAAAAAAGTAGAAAGCACTGCAATGATTATCCTAACAACCAATATGACCGAAGATACTTTAAAGAAAATTATGAGATTTTCAACAGCAAAAGAAATATGGCAAGAATTACACAGACTATTTGATGGTGCAACAGAAGAAAAAGTTTATGATCTCTGTTTAGAATTCTTTAGCTTTGAAAAACAACCAAATGACGATGTAGCTACACATATGTCTAAGCTTAAAAATATTTGGAATGAATTGAAATTAGCAGTTCAAAAAGAAAATGCAATTGAACTACCAGAAGTGTTGCTAATTTGTAAAATTTTAGGAACATTACCAGACAATTATTTCTCATTTAGATCTAGTTGGATGTTAATATCCAAAAATAACAGAACAATAGACAACCTTACGAATCAATTGTGTGTTTATGAGAAAGCCTTGAATGAAAAGGATAAAAATAAGGTGAATCAAGAAGTTCTTTTTACTGGTACGTCTTCATATCTAAATAAAAATAAGTTCAAGAATTGGTATTGCAAATATTGTAAAGAAAAAGGTCATAAAGTTAAAATGTGTCCCAAATGGCGTGCTGATGGCAAACCCCCTAAGCCAAGTACTACAAATTCAAAAGCTAACGTCATTCTAGTCTGTTCAAATGAATGTTTTAATTCAGAAGAAGTGGTTCGTAAATGGTATGTAGATAATGGTGCTACAAATCACATTACATTTTGTCCAGAATTATTTGCTACTTATGAACCTTTCACAACAGCTCATCAAGTGATAACTGCAAGTGGTGAATCAATTGAAGCCCTAGGAAGAGGAACAATAATTTTTGAATCATTGGTCAATGATAAAAAAGACACACTAACTCTTAGTGATGTTTGGCTTGTACCAAAAATCAAGAAAAATTTGTTTTCCGTTCTCGCTGCTCAAGATAAAAAACCGAATAGTCAGTTTATCTCCACAGCCACAAAATGTTTTCTAAAAATTGATAATATAGTTGTTCTTGAAGGTTACAGAAGCCAAAATTCCGGATTATTTAAACTAAATATAAATACTATTACGAAACTACCTGAATTGAATAGCATATCAAATCAATCTCAACTACAGTTATTTCACGAAAGACTAGGTCATCAAAACAAAAGACATGTGAAAAACTTAATAGAAAGAGAATTTGGAATCAAAGTATATCTCGATAGCGAAATATGTGAAGGATGTGTGTTTGGAAAAGCCAATCGAAGAAAATTTGGTACAAGAGAACATGCAACTCTACCTGGAGAACGTATTCATACAGATGTATGTGGTCCATTTTTAAATTCTATGTCAGGGTTTAGATACTATGTTTTATTTAAAGACGATTTTACTTGTTTTCGTGAAGTGTTTTTTATCAAACATAAATCAGAAGTTTCCTCTAAGCTGCAAGAAATGTTACTTCAGATAAGAGCTGCAGGTCATACAGTGCAAGAACTGCTTTGTGACAATGGAGGAGAGTTTGATAATAAAGAAGTTAAAGATATTTTAGCCAAGTATGGAGTAAAACAACGCTTTACTATGCCGTATACACCGCAACAAAATGGTTCTTCAGACTGAATCCTTAGAACCATCTTCATACAGAGAAGCTATAAACAGCTCTGAGAAGGAAGAATGGCAAAGGGCAATGCAGATAGAGATGGAATCTTTACAAGAAAACCAAACGTGGACTTTGGAAGAACTCCCAGAAGGAATTAAACCACTTCCATGTAAATGGGTTTATAAAGTGAAGACGAATCCTGACGGCTCCATTGATAAGTATAAAGCTCGTGTTGAAGTTTAATTATTTTTATGTAGCCTATCTGGCTTAAGGC